>CATIWF010076787.1:0-46292 GCA_949630135.1 Balakata baccata
AATCTCATTATCATGATCCCATCATGATTTCCTTCATGCTATGTTTCATATCATGAACTTTCATTAATTAGTTTAAGATCTATATCAATTCATATGCAAATGAATACTAATATAATGAAAGAATGCCTTTATGAATGTGTACACTAAGTGCTTAAAGCGATTGCCTTTTGGGCACATCTCTAACATTCTAGTATGCTTCAACAACATGCTATACATTTTTTTTTTAAATCTGTACAGTGAGGATATTGATTATGTTCCTCCTAACCCGATTGGAAGAATGCTCTCTTGTCTCCCTTCAGATTTTTTGAATAATTTATTGAAGTTGGTGTTTGAAGGGGAAATATGGGATGCTTTATTCTTCATAAAGCCTTAATTCAAAACTCTTGGTTGTGTGGGCTTTATGAGGGCTGTTTTTAGTCGAGTTGGGAAGTTGTTGTATACTCAATTATAGAGTTTGTGCAACGGTGCTTCAATGGAGACTAGGGGAGCAAACCGAGTAAAATTTTGACAACCGAATTCTTCAAAAAAATCTCACCGATTACTGAACCGAATAAAAAATTTAGTTATTGTCCAAATAACCGAAATTTTTATAGAATTTTTAAATTTCACTTAAATGTATCAAATTTCTTATCTTATTAAATTATAATAAAAATACTATATAAAAAAATATCACATAAATTGAAATACCATAAATAACATATTTTTTTAAATAAAACAAAAATTATATTTCTGACAAAAACAAATATCATAATAAAATTCATAGAAGTTTAAAATAAAAATAAAATTAAAGATATAAAATTCGGTAATTAATGCAGTAAATTACCGAATAACCGAAATAGCTCAAAACTTACTACCATTTACCGAATTGAATTTTTTCGGTACAGTAATCGGTTACCAAATTTCATGGTTGGTTTTCGGTAACTCAGGATTACTAAACCATTGCACACCCCAAATGAGGAGGATATTAAAAGTGGTATATGCAAGATGTCCAATTCTTTTTGTATTACCAATATGAAGCCGATTAGCTTTCTTCTTGTGATTTATAAAGTTTTGATGATGAAGTTAAGCATGGTTTAAACTTGCTTATTGACTCTTATCAGACAAGTTTTGTCCCTAGTAGACAAATTATTGATAACATTGTGATTGTTCTTGAGGTAGCTCATTCTATGTGAAAGACTTTGGCTTTCCTCTAGAACTAGTTCAAGTTCTTTTTAGAAGCTGGCCTGTGGGTACTACTAATCTCATATGGAATGGTTTAGGCAAGAAGACCATTTATCCCCTTACATATTTGTTCTTAACATTTAACTTTAGGGTATTAAGAAAGTTGTTAATGATTGTATTTGGAAGCCTATTCACTTGACTAAGGAAGGCTGTCCTATGACTCATCTTTTTTTTTGTAGATGATTTTATTATCTTTGTAGAGGCTCTGGTCGAGCAAATTGCAATTTCTTAGGCAGTTTTGGAAGATTTATGTGTTTGTTTTGGCCAGTGAATTAATAAAGTAAAGACCTATTTTTTGCACTTCGAAGAACATGTTGGAAGCAATTTTGGATTGAAGAGAGCTATAGGTTTTAGTCAAAAGTAGAGATTTCAAAAAGTTTTAATTGACCGAAACATGCAATCACAGACACTCTTTGCATGTTAACCTTGAGTACTTATTTATACTTTTTACAAATCATATTTTGTAACAATTATAGATAATATCCATTTGCCAATATCATTCCATTATTTTTAGAACAAAATGGAAAAATAAAAGGTTAATACAAACCTTTTAGAACCGAATTCAGCAAATATACAATCTAAGCAAAAAGACCAAAAGCTTTAGTTGTATTTGATGAAACTCTTTTGCTAGTCCTAGATGTACGATCACCAGAATTTTTCTTTTTATGCTCTCTTTTTCTTACTTTTTAAGAACAAGAGAAAATCACATTTCTCTCTTCTTCTCTCATTTTTCTTCTTCTTATTTTTTAAGAACAAGAGAAAACTTTATTTTTGTTTTCTTTCTTATTCCCTTACACATTTTCTTCCTCCCTCTTATCTCCTTTTTTTTATCTTTATTTTTGATAAGCAAGAACAAAATGCATTAATTGCTATTCAAATAATAGATTTGCTAGTGGCAAAATAATACAAGGTAAGGTGGCTAAATTGCATTGATGGTTTGATGCAATGTGGCAAAATAAATGGAGAAGTTTAATGGAAGAAGGAATGCCACATTCAATGCATTGTAGAATTATAGACACAAAGATAAAGATATAATGCATTTCTAATAAATGCACATTAATGCAACTTTATGCCAATAATCCTAACCACCGCAAATAATCATCTCTCCCATTACCCATGGTAATTAGTTTAATATACCATTATGGTTAATTTAGTTAATAATGTAATTAAATTGTGATAATTTTAAATAACACTTTAATTAAAATTATATATAGGAGAAATAGTTAAAATTAATCAATATTAATTTTAACTCAAATAATATAAGTGATAATTTCTAATTTAATTCTCAATTAAATTAATCCTCATATCATAAATATTGACTAGACAAATAATTTAATTTGGGTGTGACTTATAAGGTCAATAATTTTATCGAAATAAAAATATAATATTAATTTCTTAATATTATATTGGACACTATTTCTAAATTCCTCGCATACCCGGACGCATTAACTATCCTTTCAGAATTCTCCTTTTAATTACCGATAAAATCTCAAATATTAATTTGACCTCTAGATCATAATATTAAATTCTCTCGTTATGATCTCGATATTGATTAGGGTTACAGTGCGTCAAAACCCTATTAGTCAATATACTAATGAGTGACAATTTGTGTTCTAATTAAAATAATACTTATCATTATTAGTCTAACTAATAATATTGATCTTATATTGAATAAGTCATATTTCTCCTGGCTATGAATTTATTTTATCAGAACCAAAATATCAAGTCTTTTAGGATCTTGCCCTGGTACTGCAGGGTTACGAGTCCTATAATTGGTAATCTCATGTCTCACTCATGACTAATTGTGGTGACTACGAGCTAAATTACCAAGCGTGAATATCCTAGTACAAGGCAAGAGTACCTCCATATCCACCTATGAAAGGACAATCTTAACACTTCAAGTCAAAAGACTTCGAGTCATAAAAGACTCATATATTATGACCAAGATAATAACTGTTGACGTTGAGCACTATGTAGTTATTATCAAGCGTCACTGTTCGATATTCTAAACTCTTTAAGAACTCACTAGTTTATTTAGATATCATTATATCATGGATAATGCTCAAAATAAACCATATGATAATCTAAAGACTCAATGAATGCCCAATTCACTGTCCTTTTCCAGTTATGAATATTTTTAAGATCATCTTTTACTAGAGATATTTATTTCATTATTATCAATAACTTGATAATATATTCTCTAAGGATAATCAATGGGTTGTATATTTGATAGTATAAAGTAACTACTATATTCATAATATAATCAACAACTTGAATATTTTATTTATTATGAATGTGAAATATGTATGTGTCTATTGTGATATATTATTTAATATATAAAAAGAAGTGGATGCACTAGGGCATACACATTATTGATAACAAAGTATTGGCTATCAAGACATAGTTAGTATTGCTTCAGCTTCGGTTTTCAAGTATTCTGATGAACTAGGTAACTATCTTGGGGTCCTTGTTTTGCATGAAAGAGCTAATAAAGAAATATTTTTATTACTTGGATGAGAAGGTAAGAAGTAGTTGAGCCTTTGGAAGGCAAAAACTCTCCCATTGGAACACGTATCACGTTAGTTAATTTTGTTATAAATTTTAATAGTGATTCCAACTTATGTCATGCAAATGGTTTTGGTTTCCAAATCGGTTATTAATAATATACTCTTTACGTTAGTCTTATTTGGTGTTTTGATGGCCCTAATAAAATATCCATCTTGTTAATTTGGAAAAGAAGTGTCTTAGTTAATTCCATTTTAATGGCGATTCCAACTTATGTCATGCAAACGGTTTTGATTCCTAAATTGGTTATCAATAATATATATACACTATTTGTGTAAATTTTTTATTTAGGGTTCTGATGGGTTTGATCAAACTATTCATCTTGTTAATTAGAAAAAGATGTGTAGGCCCAAAGATGAGGAAGGTATGAATGTTAAAAATTTGAATTTTTTATAGCAAGTTTTTGTAGCTAAGTTGATGTGGAGATTTGTTAAAGAACTCGAAGCATTGTGAGTCAAGTCCTTAAAAGGAAGCATCGTATTGCAAGTTTTAGTTGCTTTTATCCTACTTTTAATGGCTTAAACCAAATGTGGGCCCTCCAATTTATACAATTTTCTTAGATTGCCCTCTTGATTAGGTTTTTGTATGCTGAATGTTCTTTTTGGACCTATTGTCGCCTTAAAAATTTGAAACACGACATAATTAACCACAATTTGTTGACGTGCCAACTATAGTGTGAATTAATAGAGATTACTGTCATGTTAGCAAATTATGGCTAATTGTGTTATTTTTAAAATTTCAAAAGTAGTAATATGGTCCAAAAACAATGTTCAGGGGGCCAATATAACAAAAAACCAGTCAAGGGGACAATATGAGAAAATCATACAAATTAAAGGGGCATAATATGATTTATGCCATTCTCATATTTGTCGTGCCATGATGAACAGTTGTTTATACAAACCCATTCGAGCTAGGTGATAGGAGATAGTGTTTCAGTCTTGTTTTGGTTTGATATATGGGCAGTTGATTCTACTTTCATAAACTACGCCACTAGGGCAAGTTCTACTATCTCCACCAATTGGGTGGTTAAGGATGCTATAACTGATAGTCTGGTAATACTTGGAATAAAAAATTCAATGAGGATTTTCTTGCTCTTAATATTCTTGAGTTGTTGGAATTATGTTGCATTCCTCAAATTGATATAGGCCATGATTGCTTAGCCTAAAATTTGTCTTTTGATGGAGAATTCACAATCTCCTCCAATTATTCCTATTTTACGTCAATAATGGATAGAGATAATTATTCATTTTGGAAGTAGATTTGGAGTTGGCAGTGACCCTAGCATATAAGAACTTTCTTATGGTTGTGTCTGTTGGGTTTTGTACATGTATCTCATATAAAAAACATAGTGGAATTTAAAATTTTTATAAACCTGAAGCCATGGAATCACCTTATGTTATCAAAGCTAATTAACCCATACAAGGTTGAAGATGATTACCTCTTTGTTTAAGTCTTGATCTTTAAGGTTGTCAGCTTTCCTTCTTGTTGGGTTGTAGCAAACCACAACAATCCAAAATTTTATGGATTGCTCTAATAGTGATCCACGCGAAGGAGTGAAAGAAAGAACCTCGAAGGCAATGTGGTGATCAAACACCAAAGTGCTAACAATGGTGAATAATCCTTTTGAAAGAGAAGAAGGCAATAGGGTGAAGAAGAAGAAGAAGAAGGCAATAGGGTGATTAAACACTAAAGTGCTAGCAATGAAGAAGGCAATGGTGGGGTGATTAAACACCAAAGTGCTAGCAATAGGGAGTTAAATCCCTAGGCTTAGTGTAGCAGCCCCTTTTAGATCCTTAAAAGGTCTATTTATATATTCTTAAATCCAAATTAGCGATGGGGAGTTCAAACCCTAGGCTTAGTGTCCTATTCAAAATTGGACACTGTTAAATTGCAAGTCATTGTACACGTGATGAGCTTTATGCCATAGGTGTGCAAAAACTATCAAGCCATTCATAGCGCATGGGATGAACGAAAGTAGGCTTAAATAGGACACTGCTAAATCGCAGGTCATCATGTGCACAATGAGCTTTAGGCCTTGGGTGTACAAAAACTATCAAGCCATTCATAGCATAAGCAATAAACGAAAGCTGTCTAGCTTCTATCACGCATGTGATGAACAAAAGCTCTCAAACTACTATCATGTATGTGACAAGTAGTATTGCCCTAAAATGCAAATTCTTTTGTACAATTATCTCTCTCACCTTTTGGATCACATCTAAAACCCATTTCATATTTCCTTCATTCCCTCTATGCATGTGACTTATTAGGTTCCTGGTTATATTGGCCACTCAGATCAACACTTGATCTCGAGCAGATCATGAGCAGTATCTAGCAACATATCATGACCCTCAATTGACTAGAAAGTCAATAGTCTAATTATAAACCCTTCCATAGACAAATATTTGTGCAACTTGTCATTTCACTAAACTATACCCTACTCGGTTCAGAGCATGGACTCTTTGTCAGCTCTTACTAGATTGATTATGTCACATCTAGTCACTATGATGTTAGATTTTATCCTTGAGACTCGTTACTCTTATAGATATATTACTGAAGATTATCTTCATGAAATTTCTACTCTGGCTAGAGATTCCTGAATAATGATTTCGATAAGAGGCCGCAGGTATACACTCTTTCCATTAAGAGTGGTGAATCCTTTCTTAGCTACTCAACTATCTTCAAATACCTCAAACTATACTCAATCACCAACCTATGAGCAACCTCTCCTGAGGCAACAAGGAATGAAGTCAAAATACAGAATCAGTATCCAAGATAACCTTGAGCAACTCAAGTCTAAGGATACTTGCACCATTGCTATGATGAGATTATCATTGACATAGAATAGATGATTCATGTGATGGTCTATTAGTAGGTCATCTAATGTACTTGACTACTCTTAGCAAACATCCACATGTTAACTCTAAACATCTAATGTCTACAACTTATGAGATCTAATGCTTGATCCAATCAAGGAGTATAACATGTGCTAATATATCCAAACTAATAATGTCCTGTCTTGTTGATCTTATGACTAGAGATAGTTTAGATATAAACATAATTGCACATGATAGGAATCTCAATATCATAATCACATCATGATTTCCTTCATGCTATATTTATATCATAGAGTTCATAATTTGATTTAAGATCTAATCTATTCATAATTGAAATGAACATCAAAAAAATGAAGAATGCCTTTTATTCATTCATAATGAAGAAGTACAATAAGTGCTAAAGGTGATTGTATTTGGAGCACCTTCCTAATAGTGTCCACATAGGAGAATTCTTACTAATTTGGAAAGAAGCAAGAGACACATGAGTTTATATAGTTTTGTGCTATACGTCATTTAGATCCTTTATTTGTTATATATGTTCTACGTGATCATTTGGTTTCAAAAGCCATTTGGTGCAAGCTGCTCTCCTTCTGATCGAATTAGTTTCTTTAACCTGAACTTTTAGGAATGGATGTTGACTAATTCATTTAAAAGGTATTTTTTATGTTAATTGGAGTAGTTTATTTGAGTTCGCTTGCTGGTACTTATGGAAATGAAGAAATGAATATATCTTTATCCAAAAGCGAACTCCAAGGAATATTAAAGCCAACATTATTCTTAATTCAGCCGAAGTCAACACAGTTGCTTTTTAGGCTCTAGTAAGATTGAAGTTAATGGCCAAATGGTTGAGAAATTGATTAATTGGACTATCTTGCTTGCAATTTTTATGGTTCTCAATACCGATGGTGAGTTTTGATGAAGCTCCTCTTAGATAGCGACTAGTGGTGTATTGCAAGATGAAAATGGAAGATGGATTGAGGGTTTTTCTATGAAACTTTACTTCTGCTTTTCTTTTAGAGTTGAATTACGAGATTTATATATTAATTTATAGCAAGCTTGGTATAAGGGGTGGAGGAGAAATATAGTTCATGTTGATAATAAACTAGTTTGTTCACCTTAAATCATTATTCTTCTAATCATAATATAGACTTAGTATCTCGTATCTATGCTAGGGATGAGAACAGATACAAGTTTTGCAGGTACCTGCATCTATTCAAACTCATTTAAACCCTAACGGATATATATAATTTATTAAATGTAATTAATTATTTTTTTGTATTTTTAATGGTTGATGAATTATAAATGTAATGGTTAGAGATTTTAAATATAATTTTTTTTATCAAAATTAATAATATGTACTTTTATTGTTTTAATATTATTTTTGTACAATTTGATGAATTATTTTAATTTGATTGTGTTGAATTAGATTTTGTGTTTTATTTTGTTTGTTTTATTTGATTTTGTAGAAATTTATAGTGGATTATTTGAATATATTTTTTGATTTTTAGTTATTTAGTTGGATAGAATTTTATTTTATTTTAAAATTTTTAATGGTAAACTAGTTCGGGTATTAATCAGGTAATGTCAATAAGGCTTGCGATGGGTGTGTGTATTAATATTATAATTTTAAATGTGTTTGGATAGGGGTATATATAATCAAGTTTGAGTTCAAGTAGGACATTTTTCACGGGTATCATACCTATTGCCATCCCTAATCTAGGCTTTGATTCATCAAGAATGAGACATACAAATTTTACATGTATATAGAGAATTTAATAGGCTAGCTGATTTAATGGTAAGCCCATTCGTTTTCTATCATGCATCTCATACATTGTACAATGGAAAATTAAAATGTTTAGAAACCCTTGAATCATTGGATCGCCCTATGTATATTAAAATTGAAACTACCAACTACTTGGATGAAGATTGATTACCTTGTTTGATTTTTGATCTTCTCAATTTGTGAGGCTTTCCTTCAAGTTAGGTTGTAGCAAACCACAACAATCCAAAGACGGATTGTCTCTAACATTGATCCATGTTAAGGATGGAAGAAAAGAACCTCAAAGGTGAATAAGTTGATTAAATACAAAAGTGCTAGTTAAGGTGAATAATCTTGAGAGGAGGAGGAGGAAGAGGAGGAGGAGAAGAAGAAAATTAACAATTAATTCTCTAAAATTTGCAGCCACAATTTTAAGCCTTAAAGAGGCTATTTACATAGCCCTTAATCATTATTAGTGTTGGACTAGGTAAAGCCCTAATTAGGATTCCCATTTTGAGTATAACACCCAAGCCAATAGTTAATTTTCTCCAAGTAGAACAATTGTGTGCTAGCACGGATGTGCAACGCTGGATTACATGCTTATGTGCCCGTGTTGGCTAGTTGTCAAGCCTATCATGCATCTACTGGGTTGCATGGGCGTGCTACGGCTGGCACAACCTATTGTCATGTGGGCTTAAAGGCTTAGTCCAGGCGACCCTCCTTGTGTCTGCGAAACTCTTTCACACCCACAAAACTCTCTCCTTGTGTGACCCATTAGGTTCTTGATTATGTTGGTTACTCAAATCAGCATATGATGTTGAGTAGATCATAAGCGGTATATAGCAACGTTGTTAGAGAAGTGCTCTAAAGGCAATCACCTTTAGCACTTATTGTACATGTTTATTTGATTAATAAAAGGCATTTATATTAATTTGGTATTCATTTGCATATGAATTGATATAGATCTTAAACTGATTAATGAAAGTCCATGATATGAAACATAGCATGAAGGAAATCATGATGGGAACATGATAATGAGATTCCTATCATGTGTAATTATATTAGTATCTAAATTATCCCTAGTCATAGGATCAACAAGATGGGACATTATTGATCTGGATAGACTAGCCCATATTATACTCCTTGATTGGATCAAGTAGTAGATCTCATAAGCTATGAGCATGAGATGTTCAAAGTTAACATGTGGATACTTGCTAAGAGTAGTCAAATACATTGGATGACCTGCTATAAGACAATCATATGGATTATATATTCAAATGTCAATGATAGTCTCATCAAAGCAATGGTGCATGTATCCTTAGACTTGAGGTACTCAAGGATATCTTGGATACTGATTCTGTGCTTTGACTCCATTCCTTGTTGCCTCATAGAGGTCGCTCATTGGGTGGTGATTGGGTATATCTTGAGGTATTTGAAGGTAATTGGGTAGCCAACAGAGGATTCACCGCTCCTGATAGAGGGAAAGTACACCCACGGCCCCGTGTTGGTATCATTACTCGGGAATCTCTGGCCAGAGTTGAACTGCCATGAAGATGGTCTTCAGTGACATGTCTAATTGAGTAATGAGTCTCAGTGACAAGATCTAAAATCACTTGGGCTAGGTGTGACGTAGTCAATCTAACAGGAGCTGACACATAGTCCATGCTCTGAACCGAGTGGAGTATAAAATGGTGAAAGGACGAGTTGCATATATTGTGTCCATGGAAAGGTTCGTAGTCAAACTACTGACTTTCTGGTCAATTGGGGATCATGATGTGTTGCTATATACCGCTCATGATTTGCTTAAATTATTTGATAATTTAAGTGGCTAACATAACTGGAAACCTAATGGGTCGTATACATTGGAAGTGTGAAGAATGAATAAAATGGCCTTAGATGAGATCCAAAAATATGAGAAAATTATTTAGGGTTAGATGGTGATGAGATCACGGGAAAAAATCGAAAAAAAATCAATTGCGGGGTCATGGGCCTGCGTGGGCCCGTGGCAAGGCTGCCAGCCCAAGGCTGGCAGCATGGGCTGTGCGCACGTTGGCCCTTGCCAGCGCACGCACAACATTAATTTTGGCTAAATTGCCATTTTAGCCCTCCAAACCCATTTTGGTAATTTTGTCAACCCTAGAGTGTTTAGGAACACCTATAAATAGTATTTTTCTGGTAGCCTCCACTAAAATTATTTTGATAATTTTTCTATTTTTCTCTCAAGAACACTCTTATTTGGTAGCGCATAAAGAGTGTTAAAGGCTTAACCTTTGAGGTTTCTTTCTTCTTTTCCGCATGGATCAACATTAAAGACGATCCAATATTGGATTGTTGTGGTTTGCGATAACCCAATAAGAAGGAAATTTGGAGAATTAACATAAGAAATTAAAGGTATAATTTCTAACTATATTTTAATTGAATTAGTTTTAATGGCACAAGTAAAATCCTTTGATTTGGGTTTTTGAAAATTTTTATTTCCGCTGCATTTTATGAATATGATTCATCCTCAAAACCCAAGAAACGTATCATGACCCTAATTAATTGGAAAGTCAGTGGTTTGACTGTAAACCCTTCCATCAACAATTACTGTGCAATTTGTCTTTTCACTTCATTATTCCTCTCTCGGTTCAAAAAATAGACTATGTGTCAACTCGCTCTAGACTAACCACGTTACATCCAATCCAAGTGTTAGTTGATCTTATCTATGAGATTTATTACTCATTAAGATATGTCTTCAAAGACCTTCTTCAAGACATGTCCACTTTCGCTAAAGATTTACAAGTAATGGTCTCTATAAAAGGCCATAGGTATACACTCCTATCAGAAGCAGTAAATGCCGTATTGGTTACTCAGCTACCTTTGAATACCTCAAGCTATACCTAATCACCACTTATTGAGCGACCTCCATGAGGTAATAAGGAATAGAGTTAAAGTATAGAATTAGTTATCTTAGACAACCTTAAGCATCTCAAGTCTAAGGATACTTGCACTATTGCTATGATAAGACTATCATTAACATTGAATAGATAATTCACATGATTGTCTCAAGCTGAGTTGGAGGTTTACTAGACCATATTAGGTACTAGAGCATATTACCTAGTTGCATATAGGCTCACTCTACCTCAGAGTTGAGCAAGATACATGATGTGTTCCACTTCTCCATGTTGAGGAGATACATATCAGATCCTTCTCATGTGATTTCATCAGGGAGTATTTAGGTGAGATCGGATTTGATATATGAGGAAGAACCAGTCCGGATTCTAGCCAAGGAAATCAAGTAGCTTAGAAATAAGTAGAGTCCATTTAGTTAAGGTCTTATGAGGAATCCTCATTAGAAAAGGCTACTTGGGAAATTAAAGATATCATGAGAGCCTATTACCCACTGTTGTTAAGTGACAGTTCAGGGAAATTTTGGGATGAAATTTCTTTAAGGGGGAGAGAAATGTAACACCTACAAAGTAGGGCCAAGAAGATAATATGGTATATGAAGGGTATTTTAGTAATCAAAGTTGACTTAATTTCATAAAAGTGTAACATGGCAGAATCACCCTTATGATTCAAGGATCACGCTTGCAAAAGGTTTCTCGCACGTGATCTGATATGCATGCTCATGATGTTGATATGGACAATAACTCTATATAAACATGTTTTTAGTTCATCTTTTTCACTTTTTTAGAACCCTAGCCATCCCCACACACCAGAAACCACTCAGAGAACTTCTCCCTTATTCCTATTGCTTCTCCTTTGATTAAACACAAGAAAAATGCAATTGAGATAAAATTTATTAAGATTTAATCAAGGGTTTGTGCACAAGAGCACAGGGTTTCGTTTTGACTAGCCTTAGAGACTGAGATTCTCCATCTTTGTTCTTGGTTTCTAGATATGGTTTAGTAAGTTTTATGACCTCTTATCAACCTTAGCTTTATTTTATTGGATTTTATCGTTTTATAGTTAGGGTTTTCATTTTTTGTATGGGTTCCCTCTTGGAATAGATTGTGTTGATCTATTTCTAACCTTTGGTTCATATCCTTTATGTAAAGGAATGATATGGAAAGTGGAAACAACCACCTTAATGAAGGAGAATGGTAGAGATAGGTTTTTCGGCTTCATTGTCAAGGTTTGTACATATAATCATATTTATTTGCTTACTATTTGTATGTTAAATGTTGAATGAATATTCTTGATTTTATGTTGTTGTGAAATGTCATGCTTATTGATTTGATGGATTGAAAGTTGGTTATACATATTTAAGGCATGAATTATTCATTAATATCCTATTAAATGGTATGAAAGCATGAAACGAGTTATGGCATATTAATAATGGTGTTCTGGACTGCATAAACATTATATGGTATTCTGCTTGAGTGTTTGCAGCATTGGAAATTGAATGAATTAGAGCTAGCATGTAAAAATGAAGGATTTTAATATGCCAGTATTATGGCTTTGGTAATTGTGAAAGATGTTTTGCACTCGCGAAACACCCGATACAACCATGCCTCATGATGGGGTAGGGCCATGGATATGCGGATTGGCACACCGCAGCATGCCACAACATGCTAAGGCACACTCGTGACACATCCAACACACTTGTGTAGTGTTATAGATATGATGTTAATGAGTTATGTGCCTTATATGTTATGATATGACAAGAAGAACATGAATATATATGTTATGACACATGGATTGCTCTATATGAGTTGAGAATTATTGATTATTATGGAAATGGTATTTGATGAGATGATATGCTATGTGATTCATATGGGGGCAATGCTGATTCGTGATAAGGAATATGATAAGACATGCGAATGATGATACTTGTGACATGATCTATGCAATTAAAGATTATGAAGATGACCGTAATGCTTTAACTAGTACTAGGACTGATTCTAGGATATATGGCATGTCATTCATGGTTATTTACGATATAGTAAGCTTATTATATGACATGGTAATTTAGGCAAGGTAGCCCAAGCTCCAAGGGTGCCCTTGAGCCCTCTTTGTTGGGAGAGCACATTGACTTGATCGCAGTGATAGATAGTTACAGTTTGGTGAATAGGGTGGCCCAAGCACTGAGAGCACTCATATTCACATCTCGTATCCAATAGTCTTAGTATTGAGTAATTGAGCAATAATTTGAATAAAAGGTATGAAAAATGTTTTACAGTTGTTTTACAAATGTAGGAAATGGCTTTTGCTTACCAGGTTCGCTACTGTCCTTAAAAGATTGTTTGGCACAATTACATGAACATGATTAATATGAATTGGAATATAAGGATATGTGCTATACATGATTCGTATGCTATGAATTGTATGATATGCATGAAAGAATTTATACGATTATATGTATACTAAGCTTTCGATAGCTTAGCATGTGGATTTTTCCTGTATGAAGGTCCGGAGCTGTAGAGGGAGTTGACATCGAGAAGCCCGAGCCAGTCAATATACTGCAAATTCAGAGTCAGTTACTGTATTTTCCATGCATTTTAATTTCATGCTCATACATTAGGTTATTTGGCTAATATGATAAGCTTATTCATTTAATCTTTATTATCTAACATCGTTTATTGGATTTTAGAGAGCTGTAATAATTTGGGCATATGTAGCCCTAGATTGAGATTTTACAATTACAGTTAATAAGCAATATGTGTGATTTGGTTAAATAGTTGCATGTTATAATTGACGGTTATGATATGAAAGAGCTAAATGATATGTTTAATTGCTAAAGGATTAATAATTGGATAATAGTTTAGTAAGTTAACAGTCGGTATATGGTTAACACCCCCTTGTATAGTGGGCTCCGTCTGCTATATGGGAGAGTGTTACATCTTTCATGTAGTGTTTTATATCAAGGACTTCATTAAATAGTTTAAGGTCTAAATCAATTCATACAAACATGAATACCATTGAATGAAATGCCTTCATTAATAAATATATAAGTGCATTAAGTGTTAAAGGTGATTGCCTTTAGAGCACCTCTCTAACAAAACCATGCTTCACTCAAAAAAAGAGTCTGAGTGTTCCCCCCTAGTGCATGATTGGTGGCTTCTAAAGATATGATGGGAATTGCTTTTGTTAAGAGAATCTTAACTTGTGTTGCTCTTTAAATGTTTCCCTTACAGTCAAATATATATGTAAGGCTACAAAAATGTTTTATTAATAAACTCATTCATAGGATCTGTACTTGCATAGTTCCTCTCTTCCTCTTAATTCTACACATAAAACACTTATCCAACTTAACCTAATCATTTTTGTATCAACCCAACCCATAAAATATAAATTATTAAATAAATTTTATCCAATCTAACAAATAACCCCTCATATAAGAATATATCCTGACAAAGACTAGGAGATCGTAGACTATAGATCTAAGATCCTGAGATCTGGCAATCTAGATACCTACAAGAGACCTTAACATCCTTGGAACCTGAAAACACTGAGAGAAGTGTAGGTCTGAAGTGGAAAACCAAGAGATACCCAAAAGAGCAGATGAAAAACCTGAGGAATGTCTCCTGTTCGTACTAAGCATTTAATGCACCTGATAGTAATAGGTTTAGCACATTAAATGAGTAGCTATAAAAAGGAGGGGCATGAGGCAAGGTATGGATTGCAAGAAAGGTGCTTAGAGGAATGATTGCTACATGACGGCTATGCTCATACACGCTAGGTCTTGTCATCCATAAACCATCACATGATGGACTAAGACATACGAAGACATCTAAGAGTTAATGAAGGTATATAAGGAAGAAGCACAGGCAAGCCAGGTGAAAGGGAAGAAAACCTAAGTTCTCTAAAGCTCTTTATCTTCTTTCCTCTATCCCTATTTCCATATCTAACTTTACCATCAAATTGAGCTCACTAGGATAGCTCCGGTGACTCTTTTTTACGTTCTCTTGCCTTGTAAGACTAAGAGGAGTTAGAGACATAGTCATCAATTGGTGTGATGAGTTGTAGCATGGCGAGGGAAGATGAAACTAATAGGGCAAAGAACCCTCTCATACAAAACATAGAGCAAACACCTTAGTCTGGAGTAGGAACAAGTCTAATATCACTAATCAATCTGGCAGCCCATTTAGATGGAGAAAGTCTAGATGATAACGATTGAAACTAAAAAAGAGCAACTCAAGTAGATTTCCTCACTCTCATGAAAGAGTTCAAAATAGTTGTCGCTAAAATGAGGGACATGAAAAAAGAGCTAGATGAGCTCAAAAGTCGGAACAAAGAAACTACAAGACCCTCATTTCTCGATCTAAATCATACCACTCACCCTGACACTCATACACTTACCATTCCTAGATCACAGAAAAACAATCCCACAAACACACCATTCTCCACACCTATAACTCAAATAAACTGGTATGACACCATGAAAAACATGTTAAAAGACTACAACCTCAGTCCCTGGATTTTGATTACAGCCTCCGATAAACTTCACCTTTAGCTGATCATATCCTTAATGAGACCTATCCTAACATAAGCTACCCAGACTACCAACTTATGTTGATTCTGGAGAATCTTGAAGTAATGTGTTCCAATTCTGTACAACAATAAATCTGTTCACAAACCAAAATTCCATACTATGTAAATGTTTCCCTACCACCTTGTTAGTTGGCCTAACAATGATACCAAGGTCTGAAACTTGGAAGTGATCATTTATCTGAGCAGCTCACTGAGATGTTCAATACAAGATTTGTCACTCGTTTTAGACTTAGAAAGGTCTCAGCAAATCTCTAGAAGATCAATCAGCGAAAAGAAGAAAAATTTAGGAAGTTTGTAGAGCGTTTCAACAAAGAAGCAGTGATGATTTATGATCTGGATCCTAGTGTTACCATTCATTCCTTTATTATAGGAACGATGTCAAAGCTATTGTAGAATTATTGATGCGAGTGAGGTTGCACATTCACTTGGAGGAGACCATGAGTGCAGATGGTGATATACTAGAGTTAAGAGTCCCTAACATGGCCAGATCTGCACTTACTCACAATAAGAATACTGCAGATAAGCCCTCTCAATAGTCATCTAAAGGAAAGGAGTATCAGTCCAACCAAGGAAAGCCAGAGCTACATAGTCAATATAATGACGTATATGGTCAACAACAGTATGAGAGGTAGTATACTCCTTTCAATGCCTCAAGAGGACAAGTGCTGATGGTTGCTAAACAAGAAGAGGAAAAGCTGAGATGGCATTAGAAAATGAGCAATAGGAATGCAGACAAGCGGGATCACATGAAATATTATGATTTTCTTAGAGATCACGACCATGAAATAGAGGAATAATAGCAGTTGAAAGAAGAAACATAAAGACTCATAGAAAGAGAGGCATTGAAGTAGTGTGTGGGGAAGAAGAGTAGGTCAATTGTAGGAGGAGAACAAAAGTCAATATCGTCAAATGAAGAGAAGAAGACTAGAGGCGCACTTGCTTAAATGATCGTTGTCATAATTGGAGGGGTAAGCCAATGTCATCACCTACAAAGAAGAAGAAATCACATAAGATTTATAGGGTCCACAATAGAACACCACAACCTCTAAAAACTTTTTTAGCAGTAGATGAAGAGTGGATTAAAGGAGGTCATGGAGACACCTTAGTAATAGAGGGCAAGATGCATAATATTCTCATTAAGCATGTTCTAGTCAACAATGGAAGTGTAGTAAATATATTGACCTTGCAAGTATTCAAGGCATTGGGAGGCTCAATCGCAAACCTCTAGAAGCTTAAAGTACCCTTGGAAGGACTTGGTGGACAATCGGTCTCAATAGAAGGATATATCTAGTTAACTATCCAGATAGAAAACGATGAAAGATATGAAGTTTTTTTCACCAATTTCATGATTGTGGACATTTCTTTGCCTACAACATCATATTGGGCAGACCTTTTCCTCTATGACACATGTGCTAGCACCAATATGTGATATCTTACTATGAAAATCCAACGTAGAAAGGAGAGACCATCGTTAGATGAGACAAGAAAGTCGCCATTGAAGCTTGCATAGTGGCTTTTAAAGGAGTCATAGAAAGTCTTAATATCAAAACACTAGAGCAATAAGTTACTGATTAGGATAGGGCATAACCTCTTAAGGAACTAGTGGCAATCGAGATTAAGGAAGGTAAAAAACTGAAGCTTGGCACAGAGACTTATGGAAAGTTAAAGGAGAGCATCATAGGTGCCTTGAAAGATCATCTGTCGATATTTGCTAGGTCACCAAATATATCTATGGGGTGAACCCATATGTGATCACATATCAACTCAAGGTGGCAAAGCATTTCAAGCCAGACAAACAGAAGAAAAAGAGATATGTTTAAGATAGACAAGTTGTCATAGCGCAGGTGATTGATAAGCTTTTAGCTACTGGTTTCATCAAGGAATTTTTTTACCCTGATTGGATATCTAATGTTGTCATTGTCAAGAAATCCAATGGAAAATGGCAAACGAGTGTGGATTTCACAAACGTTAAGAAAGCATGTCCAAGATAGTTATCCTTTGCCCAACATAGATCAACTAGTTGATTGCACAATCGGTTATCAAATGTATAGTTTTTTTAATGCTTATACAAGTTATCACCAAACAAGAATGTTAATTGCAGACCGAGAAAAAAGTGTTTATTACCAACATGGAATTGTATTGCTATTCTATGATGCCTTTCGGATTGAAAAATGTGGGTGCTACATAAGAATAATGTGTTAACCTAATGTTCAAGGAACATATTAGAAAGATATTAGAGGTTTATATGGACGATATAATTGTCAAGAGTGCTAGAGAAAAAGATCATGATAGAGACCTCAAGGAAGCATTCTCTATCTAGGAAAAGTTCGATATGAATCTTAACCTTGAATATGTGTTTTTAGTGTAAAAGCAAGGAAGTTTTATGAGATTTACGGTCTCACAAAGGGGGATAGAAGCCAACCCTATTAAGATCAAAGCAGTCATCGAGATGCAACACCATAAGGACATAAAAGAAGTCCAAAGGTTGAATAGGAGGATCATAATATTAGGAAGGTTTATCTCCTGTTCGACAAAAGATACCTTTCGTTTTATCAATCGCAAAAACTTCTAGTGGAATGATCAATGTTAGAAGGCTTTCAACAATCTAAAGGAATTCTTGTGCTCACCACTACTTTTGAGCAGACCACCCCCGGGAGAAACCTTGCTCCTCTACCTTTCCGTAATAGAAGAAACGGTCGGATCAGTACTTATCAGAGAAGAGAAGGATGAGCATTTCTTATATATTACATGAGGAACATACTTAGAGGCATAGCTTAGATATTCGAAAATGGAGAAATTGGCTTGTGCTTTATATCATGCTACCAAGTAACTTTGACCATACTTTGAGGGCTTCTAGATTGTCGTTCGAACGGATCAACCACTATGCAAGATCTTCTAGATACTAGAGACCAATGGTAGACTAGTTGAATGGGCAACCAGGATAAGGAGTTATAGTGTTCAGTTTGAACCTAGAAAAGCCATGAAGGCCCAGATCCTACCAAACTTTATTACATAATATGGAAGTGAAGAAGGAACCATAATTAACCTACCTGTTAGCTCATAGGATCTCAATGTTGATACAACCTCAGGACCAACAGGAGTAGGAGCCGGGGTTCTATTCAAGAGACCAAATGGAATTCATATAGAGGCCACAATCATTATACAATTCAAAGCATCAAACAATGTAGCAAAGTATGAAGCCATGATCGTAGGTCTATACATCGCTAGAGAAATCAAAACACCCTCAGTAACAATCACAAGCGACTCTTAACTGGTAGGAGACAATTTAAAGGTGAATTTGAGGCAAAAGACAACAAAATGGCAAAGTACTCGGCAAAGGTAAAACTTTTATTGCCAAGTATAGAATAGGAAGGCGCGAGGTGGACTATCGAACAAATCCCAAGAGCAGATAATATGGAGGCAGACACTCTATCCAAGATGGCACTAGAAAAAGGACATTACCCAAGGGGAGTCATCATGGAAACCATTATCATCCCAAGCCACATAGAGGAGGCAATGCTACCAATATTAATGGATACATGGATGCGACCATTCATTGAATGGTTGGAAGAAGAGAAACTCTCATAAGAAAGAGTAGAAGCTAGAAAGATTAAAAGAAAGGCAGCAGAGTTCTGTTATGAAGATGGCATTTTATGAGTTTGTTTGACATTGCTATTTAATTCTGCTTCTACTGATTTCAAAAGTGCTGACAGCAAAAGCAATTTTTATGTTTGGTAAATTAAATTGTAAACTGTTGTGAGATAAAATAAAATAAAAAAGCAGTCTTATGCATTTAGTTAAAAATTGCTGTTGAAAGTGCTTTTAAGTGTAAATGACAAAAATGGACTTATATAAAAGATATAATTGTTTTTTACTATTTTTAAGTTAAAATAACAATTTGGTTATAGTGAAATTAATATTGAGTCTAATAAATGTTAATTTTATTATAGTTTATTTTTTCTTTAAAACAATTCTTATAATTGTAAAGAAAATTAAAATAAATTTACATTCTAAATTAATTTATATATAATATTAGAAAAATTAATAGTACATTATAGAATAATATTAGGTTTAAAAGGACTTAAGCTATTTTCTTACCATTAATTTCTAAGAGATAACAAACTACATACAATTTGATTGTTTATGTCATTATCCATTTGACATGGTTAATTGTAGCTAAAATTTTCAATTGGAACACCATCAACATCTGGCATAGTATCTAGAGGCAATTAATTTTTCCTGACTCAATTGATTTGTGTGTCCACCCATATTTATCATACAAATGATTTTACTTCTTTTTAATTAAGCATAAAACTCAAGTTCATCCGTGCATAAACTTGTGTATATCTAGATAAACTAACTAGAAACATAACCAATGAATTATGCTTTTCAAACATAACCAACGAATTATCTAGAAACTTGAAGTTCCAAACATGCCACATTTTTATTTTTAAGAAAAAATATCATAGCACTAACTCAAATGGGGCTTACAACGTTGAGAATAAAAGGCCTCACAAAATTAGGAACCTCTTCCAAAATCATAGGACTATAAAAAAAGTGAGCGCCTTGGCAATTGCATGGCCCACCTTGTTCACCTGTTGCCTACCAAAAATTACACTGACATTGTTAGAAGTTTGAGCCAACATCTCACAAGTTCGAATACTACACCCAAGCTCAGACATATCTTTATGTTTGTTGTGGAAAGCGTCAACAATGCCCTGTGCATCGAATTTGACGATTACATTATCAAGCTCCATTTCTTTGATCCAGGTGAACACCACTTTGAGGCAAAAAGCTTCTGCAAGGAACAAGCTCCAATAGCCAGCAGTAGCAGATAGCATCAGATTTGCTATGAAGATTGGTACCACGAAAGTCACGCAAAATCATTCCTAGGCCAACAATACCAGCATAAACGTTTATAGCTGTATCCATATTAATCTTTAGCCAATCAATTGGTGGACAACTCCACAAGAATCATGCAAATTCACTTTTTATTTCTTTTTCTTTTTATTATCATTATCTGTTCATCACCATTAATCTATTATCACTAATGACATTCTTTTGTTTCTCATTACAAGCACCACCACAATTTAATTGCCAGATAATCATATTTATCATCAATATTACCATTATTATTTTTATTTCCCCTTGTATTACCAGCACTAATTCTACCTCTCTTTTACTTAACTATGATTCTCATTATAACCATACTACTAACATAATAATTTCTCTTCAATATATTTATGTATTTTTTTCCTCCTTTTTTATTCAAATATTAGCATCTTAATTAGCTTATTACCCAACTTATAAACATTATAACTTCCCACATAACACTCTACCAAGCACTGTTAAATCAAGGTAGCAACATCCAAATAAAATTAGTTGGTTCCTTATCATTCTACATGCTATAAATCCCACAGTCCAAACATAAAATCATTGCCAACTTTTGTTTCCTAGTTTTCAAGTCATAAGACCTATGTTCATGTGTTCTTCATGTTTCTAATTAATCATATAGACATTCAAATAAATTCATCCATTCAACTCAATAAAACAACAACTACCAATAATTCTAACATACATTTCCTAAAGCACATTCGCATATTCAAGCTTATATTCTTTTTTGTTCTCAGGCAAAGGTAATTCGATCTGGGTCCTTGTTCATATGAAAAATAATATTAGTAATTAAAAATTGTTTATGCAGTCTTGAACCTATTCTTTATTCATATTGATTTGAATCTTTGTTCCTATAAATTGTTTCATTGTCACTGATTTGTGCTTTTCTACTTGAGGATAATTTCCTTTTTCAGGGATTTGAATGGTTTTCAATGGTTAGGCAGTTCCAATCCCTATCTTTCTGCTATTGATTTTCCAATTCTACTCATCTTCTGCTATTTGGGGTTTTTTAAAGTGTATAATGGAAGCACAAATAGCAATAATATAATTTCTCAACAAAACAAAGCAACAAAATGGAAGCCATACACAGCATCAAACAAATCCAAGCAATTCTATTCTAACACTACTGCTCTTTCTATTTTTTCCTCAACAAAAGATATATGTATGTTTTTTAATAACATAACTATGGTGAATGTCTTCGGCAGGCACAAGAAATGCACAAGACAAATAAATCAGAGAAAAACTAGAGTAGACCCAAAGCAAAATACAAAAAAAAAAAAAAAAAACTAATGGTAGAAAATGAAATAATCAGATCCAAAGCATCAAATAAATCATATCAAGAAAATCTTCAGCATCAAATAAATTGGAGCAAGCAAAACTTCGGTACAACTAAAGCCCTCTCTAAAAGCATACAAGAAATGCCAAAAAGAAAGATGGAGGGAGAAAGAGCGAGATGGAAAATATTCTAACCAGTAAATGAAGAGGAGCAACCTCAATTCTCTTGATGATAGTAGATGTAAGAGTGTGCAGAATCGGCAAAGGAGGGGAGAAGGTTTGAAAGAAAAGAAAGAAGAAACAGATATTTATCTTATGATATAATGGTAAATAAATAATTCATTATGGTCGTTTTTGAACTTAAAAAAAATAGAAACTGCTTCCCGTGTTTTGCTTAAACTATGGTACAAGCATCAAAATCACCCATCATTGGATGTGTCACCTTTGAGGAAGGAGAATAAATCTTGAGAGAAATCCATGAAAGCATTGGAGGAGGTTATGAAGCCTCCCAAACCACGGTTAGAAAAGCTTTGTTTTAGGGATGTTATTGGCCGACCATAGAGAAAGATGCCATAGAGTTGGTTAAAAAATGTGAAAGATGCTAGAAGCATAACAGCGACATAAACACTCCACCAATTTATCAAAAGCCTATTGGTGCGGCTTGGTCATTCGACCAATGAGGTATCGTAGGACCCTTCCCAGCATCAAAGGGTAAGAAGAGATTTCTCATAGTTGTGATTGATCACTTTACAAAATAGGTAGAAGCGCAGGCAGTTGCGATCATCACACAGGCCAAAATAGTAAATTTCTTTTTTGATGAGGTCACATGCAAATTCAGAATCCCATCCAAAGTCATTACAGATAATGTAAGCAATTTGAGAGCTCAGGGTTCAGAGGGCTCTAACAAAACCTAAGTATCAATCTTTCTTTTACTTCGGTCACCTACCCTCAGACAAATGGGATGATAGAGGTCATAAATAGGACCATCGTCCATGTATTGAAGAGGAAACTAAAGGATGCAAAAGGTGAATGGGCCTAATAGCTCCCATATGTGTTGTGATCCTACAGAATAACTCCACGAATAGCAATAGGAGAAACACATTTCGGTTGGCCTTTGGTACAGAGGCGGTAGTACCAATGTAGATCGGCCTACCTAGCTTTAGGGCAATACACTACAATAAAGAAAGAAATCATATAGAAATGAGGGAAAATGTGGACTTATAAAAAGAAGTCAAAGACCTAGCTTCCTTACGAGCGGAATCCTATCGCAGGAAGGTTGTAGGATATTTGACAAGACAGTCACACCCAGAAGTTTTTCTATATGCAACCTTGTCCTCATCAGAGGTGACATAAAAAGAGGTCCATGCAAGAATAAGAAAGTTGGATGACAACTGGGCAGGACCATACATCGTAGAGTAAGTGATAGGACCAGCCACTTACAAGCTCAAAGACTGTCAAGGTAGGATACTATCAAGAACATCGAATGGTCAAAATCTAAAAATATGCTATCAATGAACATTATATAAGCTTTTCATTCGCATGTTTTTATGAAGTTCATCTACTTTAATATCCGAAGCTTATTTTGTTTAAGGTAGAATATTTGCAAAAATTTAATTCCTTTGATCAATACAAGAAGCACTAGTATAAAATATACCTTAGGTGAAGATTAGATGTGTTTGTTCATAACATAACATACATATAAGGTCGATGCGGTAATATTTTAGTAAATAAAATCAACTCAGATGTGGTTGTTTTTATAAAACAGTCGCATACGATAACTCTAATGTGACTGTTATAAAAAACTAGACTCATCCAACTTGACTCAAATAAGTCTGTTAAAAAAAACAGTTGCATCCGAGTTTTGGATAATTTTTTAGATATTTCATATTTATTATATATTATTTTTGTATAATTTTTAGTTACAATAACTTTTTAATAAGTATGAAAAATATGGTGGATACCAAATGACACCATTTTAGTTTGTTAATTAAAATTTATATATTATTTTTATTATGTATATTTATTTTATTTAATTTATTATTATATTTTATTTAATAGTTGGACATGAGACACATCTGTTTGCCAAACAATAGAAGCATCCGGCTGTTAATTGGACACATTTGTTTTTCGGATAACAGAAGTGTCCGGCCTAGTCCTAATCTGCAAAATTTATGCAAAATAGGGCCGTTTTGCTCATCTCTGACATGTCTATTTTTTGAAAAACAGATGCATCCAGCCATCTTATGCAAAATAACACCATTTTGTTGGGGGCTGGACGCATTTGGTTTTCTGGAAACAAATGCGTTCGAGCCTTTTAAAAGCCCTAACTCATGCATTCACCCCATTCTCCATTCTCGCACTGTCAACCCCTTCTCCCCATTTTCCCATCTTGCTCAATAATTTCCCATTCTCCTGCTACCACCCAAGCCTTTGTCAAGCGAAAGAGACCCCGAACATACTAGATTCAACATTTCAGTTAGTGTTCTTTTTTTTTTTTTTCAATCTAGAAATAATTTTCTTTTGATATTTTGAAGTGATTTGTATGATATTTTATGGGTTTTGTGTTTGTTTTGGATTCGGTTAATGTTCTTATTTTTTTCATCTTGAAATAATTTTCCTTTGATGTTTTGAAGTGATTTATATGATATTTTATGGTTTTTGTGTTAATTTGTTTTGGATGAGAAATTATTGAATGTGCTTAGTTACCATTTTTTTAAGGCTGCATTGAAGGTGTTTGATTAATATCACAAATGAAATATATGCCATTTGAACTTATGCGCTATTTGAATGTGCTTAGTTGCCATTTTTTTAAGGTTGCTTTGAAGGTGTTTGATGAAAGTCCCAAATAAAAAATGTGTCATTTGAATTATATGCCAATTGACCCACCCATTAGCAAATATAAGTTAACTATAAATTATAGTAAAATAGTTTTTTTTAGAACTAATTATAGGTTAGTATAATAGAAACAAAAAATTGCAAAATAAAATAATTTGCCTAGTATAATAATTTGCTTAGTATAATAAATAAAATTAAACTATAAATACAAAAATTTATAAATTATTATATTTTTTTATTTAAGTTATTTTATTAGTTACATAATTATTATTTTATATTAGTTTATTAATCATTATATTTTTTTATTTAAGTTATTTTATTCGTTATATAATTATTATTTTATTATAGTTTATTTAATTATATTTATAGGTAATATAAAGTTTAATTAAATTAAAAATATATCTTAATGAACTTATTATATAATTTGAAAGTTTAAATATAGTAAACATTAATTAATAAAGTAATATGAAATTAATCTATAAATAAGTTACAATCAACTATAAATAATAATTACATAAGAAATAAAATAATTTAAATAAAAAACATAATAAACTTTGATAATATTAAATAATTAAGTATTTATAGTAATTAATTTAAATATGTATTGATGTTAAATTTAGCTTTGATTGCACTTGTAATGATTGAACTTATTATATATTATGCCTAGATACCCATTCAAGAATTACTCATTAAGAGTAAGTCTTGAATAGTCCCTAGTTTTGGACTATTATTAAACATCGAATCTCACTTAGGATGTGGATGCTTAAATAGTTTTTTATTTTAAAAAAAATATTGGTGTCATTTCTCTAATGTTTTATGGGTACATATGCCAATGGATCATTCTATTTACGTTGTGTACTTGAAGAAATGAGGGGAAATGCTGTCGGATTTTTGTTAGGATCGAAAATTGGATATGCTTTCACTAGTGAGATTCGATGTTTAAGGATGGGTTAAGTTGGAGCGATAAGGACCCAAAAATTGAACGTTTACCGTGACGATGTGGTTTGTTTTAAATTTTATTACTTTTCACAGTTAGATATGGATCAAAGCTAGATGTATGGTAGACGGAATATGGCTAAATTTGTGAATAGAGTTGAGGGATTTATTAGAACTGCAATAGAAAATCAGATGAGGAAGAAAGAATCAACTATTGCATGTCTATGTGTTGATTGTATCAATATGAGAACATATCAGGATGTACAAATTGTGAAAACTCATATTATATGTCATGGTTTTACGGGAGGTTACATACAATGGATATGGCGTGTGAGAGTGTATTGGCTGGGACAAGTTCTAATATTAAAAGTCATAGAGAAAATTATTTCGGGAATGAAGGGAATGATTTGGATAATTATCGGTTGGATGATATGATACATGATACTGGAAATTTTGTGAAAAGGCCGGAAATCCTTGAGAGATTGTGCTCTAATGCTGAAAAGCCTTTATATCCCGGTTGCACTAAGTTTACAAAATTATCAGCCGTGTTGAAACTATGCAATACGAAAGCCAAAAATGGATGGAGCGATTCACAACATTATTAGAGCTGTTACAAGAGATATTTCTAGAAGGAAATGAGCTTTTCTCATCAACCTACGAGGCTAAGAAAATATTGTGCCCTATGGGTATGGATTATAAAAAGATACATGCATGTCTGAGTGATTATGTATTATACCGAAATGAGTATAAGGATTTGCATGAGTGTCCTAAATGTGGGGTGTCATACTATAAGCTTGGAAAAGTATCCTCAGAGGATAAGAAAGGTCATCCAACTAAAGTATTATGGTATTTACCAATAATACTAAGATTCAAATATTTGTTTGCAAATACGAAAGACGCAAAACACTTGAGGTGGCATACGGAAGGTAGGAAATAAGATGGCAAACTTACATATCCTGCAGATTCACCATAGTGGAGAATAATTGACTCTACATTCCCTGAATTTAGTCATGAAATGAGAAACTTGAGGCTTGGACTATGCACAGATGGAATAAACCCCCATGGCATACTGAGAAGTCAATATAGCACTTGGTTAGTTCTCCTTGTAGTTTACAATATGCCTCCATGTATGACTATGAAGTGCAAGTATATAATGTTGTGGATATTGATATAGGGGCCCAAACAATCGGGAAATGATATTGATGTTTATCTTGTACCACTCATTGACGATTTAAAACTATTGTGGAATGAAGATGTGTCGATGTATGATGCTTATACTGAGAGCATGTTTACCTTACATGCTATGATATTTTGAGCTATAAATGATTTCTTGGCTTATGGTATCTTGTCTAGGCACATCGTAAAAGGTGCAAAAGCTTATCCAATGTTCAAAGAAAACACAATGGACTAAAGGTTAAAACATTGCAAGAAAAATATGTATACAAGTCACCATACCTTTTTACCTCCTAACCACCCTTATCATAAGAAAAAAAAAAGCCTTTCAACGGATAAATCGAGATGCAAGTTGCTCGATTGCCTTTAGCTGGAAATTAGGTACATGAACGAGTTAGAGAAATTGAAATTGTATTTGGCAAACCTAATAAGACTGTTCAAAATGGCCCGTGGAAGAAAAGATCTATGTTTTGGGATCTTCCATACTGGAAACATTTGCTAGACACTGTTGAACATACTAGGAAAAACAAAAAATGGTATAAAGGTGAGAAAAGATATGGTATAAATGGGCATACGGATAGAGTTAGCACCACAAAATAAGGGAAAGCGGACATATCTTCTTCTGGCCTATTATTCACTATCTAGAAATGAGAAAATAAGCTATTGTGAGAGTCTTTATGGAGTTAAGGTTCCACATGGATATTCATCAAATATAAAAAGCCTTGTGTCGATGAGTTGAAGTTGGTAGGTATGAAATCTCATGATTGTCATATTTTGATGCAACAATTCTTGTCGGTTGTAATCCGAAGCACACTACCAAATCATATCAGAAATGTGATTACAAGACTTTGTTTTTTCTTCAATGCAATATGTTCAAAGTGGTTAATCCTGAAACTTTGGATAAGTTGCAATCCAATATTATTGTTACCCTATGTCAATTCGAAATATATTTTCCACCATCATTTTTTGATATAATGGTGCATTTAGTTATTCATCTTATGAGAGATATAAAGTTGTGTGGTCCAATGTTTTTGAGGTACATGTATCCTTTTGAGAGATTCATGGGTATCTTAAAAGGGTACGTAAGGAACTGGTTTCAGCTTGAAGGTAGTATAATTGATAGTTACTCAGTTGAGGAGGATATTGAATTTTGCAATGACTACTTAGTATGCGTTAAACTAATTGGAATTCCTAAGTCTCATCAAGAGGGAAGGCTAGGAGGTCAAGGAACTATTGGATTTAAAGTCATATTGCTTGATGCTCAAATACGTGACAAAGCACACCTACTAGTGTTGCACCATCTGACTGAGGTTCATCCATACTTAGAAGAGCATATGACCATTTTAAGGCATCTAAATCCTTCAAAAGGTGAAATATGGTTGAGAAATGAACATAATCGTTCTTTTAGTGGATAGTTTAAAGATTGTGTGATGCATCAGTTATCATAAGTGCCCGATGAAATAACTGATACTATAAAATAGTTAGCATATGGCCTTGGGTTGTGTGTACAGTCTTATGAAGGGTATGACATTAACGAATATACATTTTACACTAAACGTCAAGATGACAAGAGCACAATGCAAAATAGCGAAATTACTTTGATAGCTTCATCCTTGGTAGTGTTAAAGACACCAGTCCAATCAATACTTTAATGTCATATTATGGTGTAATTGAAGACATTTGGAAAGTAGACTATAAGAAATTCAGTATTCCTCCCTCTCTCTCTATGTAAATGGGTTGAAAACTGACACGATGTATGAGTGGATGAGCAAGGATTCTTATTGGTCGATTTTTATTGGTTAGGATATCAAGATGATCCATTCATACTCGCTTTACAGGCTAAAAAGTATTTTGCATTATTGACCCTAGTGAATGCAAACAATCTATTATTCTTTAAGGTAGAAGACGTATTGTGGGTATTGATGATGTAATAGATGAGGAAAAGTATGATCAGTTTGATGAGACTCCTCCATTTTCTAGTGGGTTACCTATGCCAATTGGTGATGATATTTCAGATACAAATTATATGCGTGCTGATCATACTGAAGGCTTATGTATAGAAAATCTCAAATAATTGATTCAAATTTATCTATGATATGTTTTTTATTTGTAATAGTACGGTCAATGCGTTTTATTAATTTGTAATAGTATTGTCAAATGCGGTTTATAATGTTGCTTTTGAATGAAATTGATAAGTTAATTGATTCAAATAAATTGATTATCATAAATTGCTTTTAAATAAATTAATAAGTTAATTGCTTTTAAATGAAATTGATAACATTTTTTATATATATATATTTGTATTGCAGGAAATCATGTCTTCAACAGGTGACGATCAACCCACAATCAAAAAGGAAAGAGGAGGTGCAAAATGTAAAAAAATGCTTAAGAAAAGAGAAGAAAAGTTGACAATAGAGTTGGATGAGGATGCGAATCCTATTGGGCCAAAAGCATATGCATTCAAATCTTATCTTGGACTTATAGCACATTCAAAAGTCAAGATCACGACACCACTATGGAGCAAAGTTAATAAGGACCTTAAAAATATGATATAGGAGGATATTAAGGTAAATTTTGAAAAAAGCACAATATCAAAATTTAAAATGTAAATAATACTAATGACATTAAAATGTTGGTTGTGGGAGGCCTTTACTGCTCCCGAAACTTTGGAAGTGAAGAAGAAAATATTTAAAAATATAGGAAGACGGTGGAAAGATTTTAAATACCGCTTCGTCAAAAAATACATATTGATGGTTGATAATCTCCAGGAGTTGTTGCCATCAGGAAAGTATGACTATTTATCTACTAAGGATTGGGAAGAATTCAAAAGGGCATATGAAGATGAATCATTTGAGGTACGAATTTTTTTAAGCATATCTTATAATGTTTTATTCAAGTTATTAAATGTACAATTTATTTAATCTCAATTGATTGTTTTATTTAAATTAGCATATTTTATTATGTTTTATGCAATTTGATAATATTGATGCCTTTACATTTTATATTTTCCTTAACAGTAAAAATGGGTCATGGCAAAAGCTAAAAAACAAAAGGATCTTCATCCCCATTATTTGGGTCGAAAGGGCTATACCGATAAAAGGCCATAATAGATTGTTGAAGATCTCGTTGTTTCTTTCTCCTCCATGACAACGATGCACTCTGATGCCACCTCATCATATGATCGAGTCTTGACCAGGTATGAGCTATAGAAAAAAAAAATAGATCAAGGAAATTATGTGATTCTAGTTGAAGAGACGAGAGAGGTGGCACAAAAAATTGTATATATAAATTATTTAGCAAATCTAAATAGCAAGCACTTTCATTTAACTAGGATTGGTTTTTGATCATTTCTTATTTTTAACAGGAGTCATTATAGGAGTAGGTAAATCAAGGAATATAGGTACCAGAGGGGCATGATGACATTTGATCCTTACACTTCGTAAACCTAAATATTCTGGCTTTATTCATGGTGTAGGCAGTGGTGCCACTATATCTAGTTTTTTTGGTAAACAAAGCAGAAGGAAACAATCTACCTCCATCTTAGAGGAACAAATGGTAATATTGAGAGAGGAAGTGGCTTCTCAAGTAAGTTCAAAATTATGGGCTGAATTTGCTCAGCAGATGGCTGAATTTAAGTCCATGATGATGATGCAGTATGGAACTACCAATAAGTCCTCTCAATTTGTACCTGAGGTGGAGGTAGAGACAGGTCCCTCACCTGGTGTCCATATGCCTAGGATTTGCCACTCTGTTGACCAATCATTTCCAATGGGAGATAAATAGGTAAAAATTATGGGTTTTATTCATTTCTAATTACACGCACATTCATTTCCATTTACACATACTCATATTTACACTTAGTTTAAGACTTAATAGTACATAATGTTGGATTTTGATGATTATATAGATATCTAGGTTGTGCCACCTTGCAATTAACCGTGAGAGACAGACAATCATAGTGGCAAAGGGCACGTTTCATTCAAAAACTCCAGGTGCATTACCGCATAGTATTCCTATGGCCTCAAATAAATTAAAGGTGTCTGTGGATCTCCCTTTTACTCGGTATGAATTAGAACCACTTCCTGTGTCTAAAAGCAAGTTCCTTACTATGGGACAGGCACATGGTATTTTTGTTCAATGTGTAACACCCTCCTATATATTAGGAATATAACCCCTAATACATAAGAGGTGCTACAATCTAGGTAGCTATAACCTATTCAAATTTAAAACTTTTCTACTATATAATTTATTATTATATTCTATGCATATATATCCACTTAGACTTGTTTGTCTAACTTATCGAATATATTCTAAACTAGCTATCACTAGTTCCAGTTTACCTATTCAATCACCTATTATATACTAGTTTAGGCCTTCAAAGCCTTTATCTCATGTATCTCAACTATATCAAGTTGAGTTATATCTATTCTTTTTCTTTTTCCTCTTTTACTTTGCATTATAACACATAATTATAATATAACAAACATTATTAATTACATCCCCAATAATGAATGCAATAAATAAATGCATGTTATGACTATGTTCGGTTCCAGTCTAGTCTACATGGTTTCCTCTACCAACTGCTGCTTATATTGTATATTAGCTCCCTAACCTGCGTGTATGAGAAAACTCGCTAAGCTACTCATAGCTTAGTAAGCACATATGCATATCAAACATAATGTATAATTACATAATTTATGGCATGTAATCACAACAATATCAAAGCATTAGTTCAATCCTCATGCATAGTCATATATTCATTCAATATCTTTTTATATATACAAGTCCGATTCTTAAAATACATATCTTATTATTTATCATCATATTCCATAATCTTGTACATCTAAAGTCCTAGTGTTGTTATTTCAAAACTATGTATTTAAATTACCAATCAATGTATTGACCTCTCAGAAGCTCAAGCGTATATCATTTCTAAGAATAGCATGTTCTTTCTTATAATATTTATAATCATAACACCATACATTTCATTTCATTATGAAATCACTGCCTTAATCCTTTTAACATATAATTACTTTTCATACCACATTTTCTAGTCACTAACCCAAATCTAGTTCTCTAACTATCTGGATATGGGGTATGGAATAGAGGCGCTTCACGAGCTTAAGCCTCCCTATTCACTTTGATTTTCCGTTCAGAGTGCTCCACAACCTTAAGCCTCCTTAACAAATCATGATATATCTATGTAAATGAGACTAAGGGCGCTCCACGAGCTTAAGCCACCTTGTTTGATTACAATATATCATCTGTATATAAATGGGATCAAGGGCGCTCCACAAGCCCAAGCCACCTTATCGCTAAAAAACATAATTAGTTCAGTACTGAAGTTCCCTTAATAGTGCACTATCTATCCTAATTTTAGTCGACATGTGGAGAAATGGGCATTTAGTACCATATTCTTTGCATTCTTATCATATTCTCATATGTCTCAATTAATATGCAAAGCATATAAACATATTCTCAACATATTTATACTCAAAGTCATGTATTCATGTTGTATAACATCATATGCATAAGCTCTATGGTGTTCCAATTGCACCCAACCTATCAACATTTATAATAAAACATATTAAAACATGCTTCTATCATTTATGCACTTGCCCATTTCATATAATTTATATTATGCTTTAACCGTATAAGCTTGTATCTTTTGCATTAAATGCCAAATTTCACACAAGGCATTAAGGCTAACCAAATGTAGCCATTCCTATTAACATGCAAAATCATCTCTATATATATAAGTAGCATGCCCGTAGCAATCAATTAACATCCTAGATACAAGTTCCAAATATATTTACAACCCATCAATTCATAAGTTCTCTAGTAAAAAGCTTACCTCTTTTATGCCATTCTCCATACACTTTAAATGCTTTTATAGAACTTGTACACTACCAACTACCAATTCTTACTATGGGCATCACGCCTAGCTTACAAACAATTGGGTCAGTGGCCCCACAATATACATGCATAAATATCATTACTAGCTTTTAATGGTCATATTAGAAAACTCAAGTTCCATGTTTCCTTTATTTCATTCTATACATCTTGCCATTGATAACATGTATGCCTAGAATGCTAGGTCATATTTTTATCATTTACTTAGTTAATATATCTTATGTAATTCCCCTATAACTCTATTCTTATTAATTATGTATTTACTGATTATGGGTCTTGAGTGCTTTTTAGCATACCAAAACCACACTATTTAATCAACCTTAACTTTAATTTCTTTCTTCATATACTATTTATAGCTCTTTGACTTATTTAGTCATATATATATATATATATATATATATATATATATATATATATATATATATATATATATATATCTTAGTTACCAATTATTTCCATTAGTATGTCATATATCTCATTTTCATGTCATTCAACATTATATCATTTCATTTTAGCAAATTAAATTGCACGTGTACTTATCTCATATAGAGCCAACTCAAAATCCAAGCTTTAAGCTTGCCTAACCTCCTTAGTGGTTAATTCAACCTTCCAAAGGCATCTCCTATACATAATCATAACTGTTTTTCATTAACTCATACTATATATCAACATCTTTAACTACATAAAGCCATATATTCCAAATCCTAACCCAAAAACCATTAAGTTAGGCTATTTCTTACTTAAATCCATCAATTAACATATAATTCAACTCAATCTAGACTTAGAGAAAGTTTCTCCTAAAGAATACTCAAGATTCCACATCAAACTTACCCATCTACAAATGGGTTTCTATCTAATTCAGGTAAATCACATCAATCAACCACAAGCTTGTTAAAAGAGGAGGGAAAATATGAAATCTTACCCAAAAGAGGAAGAAAATAAGATTGATTTGGTGGAAAAGCCGAGTTCCCTTAAGCTCCACTCTTTCTCTCTCCAACTTCATCTTCCTCCTTGATAATTCTCCCAAATCCATGATTGATTCTTGTTTTGGGAGTTTAGAATTCATCAAAATCATGTAAGTGATGGGTTTTCTGAGGATTTGGGGCTTTGCTGGGGTTTTGGGCCGTTTTGGATCGGGTTTAAATGAAATAAATGGAGCTTAGACTATTTATAATAGTTCCCTTCATGGCCATGTTCACAGTCATGACACTTTTTATCTTGGCCGTGAACTATTCTACCCAAAACACGATCTTCATGGCTATGAACAAACCCTTCATGGTTATGAATAATTTTTTTCATGGTCATGATAGTTTTCAGCATAGTGGTGACTCTGGTGGTGAAAGGGCATAACTTGTTCCTATGATAGAATTTTGTCGAAATTCCACTTCTAAACACTTTCTAAACATATATAGAAATCATCCATAGCCATTGGACATAAATAGAAACAAGTTATCACAACTCAAATCATCCCCCAAAATAGGTCACAACCAAGCTCACAACTCAAGCTTTACATATGAATCGTACCCCCTTTAACATTTTTTTCAACTTTGCTGTTCATAACCATATTCAAACACTCTAATTAACCTTTATAACATTCGATCATGTCATTTCATGCTTCATATTATATAATATCCTATTACTTAACAATTAAGCATACTCAACAACATTAACCATGCACAAAATTCACATTTTAAAGCATATATGTCATATATTCATATATGACAACTAGGCCTTACTTGTGGGTATTACACAACGGCCACGACATATTGTCATCCATGGGGAGGTATGAATTAATATTTCTCTATCTCACTCCCTAATTATTTTATAAATAGTATTGTCACTTTATTTTATTTATTTTACAGTACATGTTAATAATATACTATTAATTGATAGGAAAATATAATTCAACCTTCAAAGAAAGCACAATTTGATCAAGGTAGCAGTTTCACAAAAGAATTAGCTACGAAGTCATCGGTTGAAGTAGGAATTTTATCAAGTTTGAGCGGATGCATGCTTAACTTGCATGACTTTGTTTCCAAGCTAGATGAGGGGTACATGTTTCAAATTGTTCTTCCCCAAGGGTTACTTTATTATCCACAAGGCACGGAGAACGAAGTCTTTATCGGCTCAGAAGATATTTCTCAGCTCCTTTCCATGGAATGGCTCAATATATCGGTCATCAAAATTTTTATATTGTAAGTAATTATACTGTATATAGTCAAAATTGTAAGTATTGAACTGCTATATTTTAATATAGTTTCAACTTATGTTAGTTTTGTGCTTCATACATGTAAGTGCCTTTAGAGTCTGTAGCCAACTATCTACACCAACTGGTTTTCTCTGCCCAAATTATTTAAATAGGATATGTACGAAGGAGAAAAATTGGTGTATAATTATACGGTTGACGCTCTGTAGGCACAAATGGATAAGAATTTCATTTTATTGCCATATATTCAAAAGTAAGATAAATTTTGACATTAAAGCAATATAATGAAAGAATGCTTTTATGAATGTATATACTAAGTGTCTGATGCGATTGCCTTTTGGGTACATCTCTAACATATATTTAATAGGGTTGTTCAAAGAAAATGAATATCCAACTAAATCAATTCGCTTGATTCAAATCGATCCAATATTTGACTTTACTGTGTGATGACCATGTCTCCAACTCTTCCTAGTCCTGTAAGGTAAGAGGACATAAGAGAGAGTCACCAGAGCTCTCTTGATATGCTCAGTCTGATGGTAAAGTCAGATGTGGAAATAAAGATGGAGGAAATAAGATAAAGAGGCTTGGAGTACCTAGGTTTTCTTCTCTTTTACTTGGCTTGTGCTTCTTTATATACCTTCATTCCCTCTTAACTATCTCCATTTGTGTTAGTCCATTATGTGATGGTTTATGGGCGATAAGACCAAGCATGTATGAGCATTGCCGTCACTTAGCAATCATTCCCCTAAGGCACCTTTCTGGCAGTCCATGCCTTACTTCGCACCCCTCCTTTTGGTAGTTATGCATTTAATGCACTGAACCTACTACTTTCAAGTGCATTAAATATGTGGTACGAACATGAAAGATTCCTCAGGTTCTTCATCCTCTCTTTTGGGTATCTTTTGGTCTTCCATATCAGACTGGTACATCTCTTAGTATCCTCAGGTTCCAAGGATGTTAAGGTCTCTTGTAGGTATCCAGATCTCTATATCTTAGAATCTTAGATTTCCAGATCCCTAGTCAGCATGTCTCCTCACCATCTCTTAGTCTTTGTCATGGTATCTTCTTAAGTGAGGGGTTACTATAGCTGCCCTGAAAAATGATAGATCATTCATGTTGAACCAGGTCTTCTACTGTATAGCAACCTATAGAGTGAAGTTTGTATTTTTTCAAATTTCAAATCATGCCTTTTCATAAACTGTTCCCGCCAGTTATTGCCGGTGCCATATGGTAGAAATCCTATAGTAACTGCTTTAAATAAACCGTCTTTTAAGGCACTTATCTCTTTATCTACCCATTAACTTCTTTATTAGCTTCACTTTTTCAATCAGTGCAAAATCTACTCCTTAGTGTTCTTACTCATTTCTCTTTGGCCATCATTGATATTGCCCTATGATATTTCTAGTAATCTACTATGAGTTCTTCATGTAAGTAATTTTTTCTATCATTTATTGTTTGCTTTGTTTATTGGCATTTTTGTCTTTCAGTGGGTTTTTTTTAGAAACAAAAACTTTGGATAGCAATGAGAAGGTATAAGATTATAATGGTAGTTCTCCTTATAGATCCATTGCTTCCGAGACCTTGCCTTCCTCTCTTTCTATGGTAGGAGGTGACGCGACGGTCGGAGCCATTGTGATTTTTGATAAGGAGGGAGAATCGGCTCTAATCACCAGCCAAAATATAAATGGCATTCCACTTATAGAAATCGAAACTCTAGCCTAGAGGATATAATCCATATATCTCACCTTATATGGCAATACAAAACTCATTCTATAAGTGTTGTTATCGAACCATCAAATAATCTAGGGAGTACCTTAGCTTTAATGGTGTTGGCTAAAAATTGCCCTGAGTACCCTGACCTCTGTGTCCACAATCTGCCTCTTGTGAAACCCTCAAGTGGAACTTGGTTGGTAGAGTTTGAAAAATCAATAATCACATGTGCTCATCTACCCAATCTGGTCCTTCAATAGTGGACTCTAAAGGTAGGATCAATGTCTATGAGGAGACTCTCTAATCAAGTCTCCGATTTCCATTGGATCCTATTATGAAGGATCTACTGTACCTTTATTATATTTCATTGATTTAGCTAACATCAAATAATTGGTTGCAAGTGTTTGGGTATATAGAGGTTTGTCTAGATATGCAAATAGCTCATTCCCTCAATGTTTTCCAATCACTCATGTTTATTGGATATAGGGTGAGCACTATTACTTTTCTAGTCACATTGGTAAGGAAGCGTTCACATAACTGCCCAAATCACGCCGATAATAGAAGGACCATTTTTTCTAGGTTGGAAAACCGAGGGGTGGGGTGACATTCCTGTGGTATGGAATGCTAAACCTTCTAAGAGAGACCAGGTGGTCTACTTATCTCATAAGGAAAAATCAAACATGGAACATATCCTTGCTAATGCCCTACTAAGCGAGTATTTGGGTCTTGAGCTACTTGCTAAGAGAGAATTAAGGGAGGCCGAAAAGCGAAGGAGGGTGTCACTACCATATCATAAAGTGGTAATCAGATAATGGGCGGTAGCTCGAAAACCCATAAGAGAGGTGGTGAGAGACCTTATAGAGATCTTTCATGTATCATTTGTATTTTAATGTTATTGGTTTGTTTGGATTCTAACCTTATGATTTCATTGTAGGAGAAGCAGTGGCAAAGGAATTAGTGCGATAAAAGTGTTAAAGGGTTGCTAAAAGTAGGGCCCTATCCTTGTCCAACCCCCAATTAGAGAATCCTCTTGATATTCTTCCTTATAGATCTTAAACTGATTAATGAAAGTCCACGATATAAAATATAGTATGAAGGAAATCATGATAATGAGATTCCTATCAAGTGTAATTATGTTAGTATCTAAATTATCCCTAGTCATAGGATCAACAAGATGGGACATTGTTGATTCAGACAAACTGGTGTATGTTATACTCCTTGATTGGATCAAACAATAGATCTCATAAGCTGTGAGGATGAGATGTTTAGAGTTAACATGTGGATGCTTGCTAAGAGTAGTCAAGTACATTGAATGACCTACTATGAGACGATCATATGGATTATCTATTCAAATGTCAATGATAGTCTCATCATGGCAATGGTGCAAGTATCCTTAGACATGAGGTATTCAAGGATAAATTGGATACTGATTCTGTGCTTTGACTCCATTCCTTGTTGCCTCATAGAGGTTGCTCATAGAGTGGTGATTGGGTACAGCTTGAGGTATTCAAAGGTAATTGGGTAGCCAATAGAGGATTCACCGCTCTTGACAGAGGGAGAGAATACCCACAGCCTCTTGTGGAGATGATTACTCTGGAATCTCTAGTTAGAGTGGAAATGTCATGAAGATGGTCTTCAATGATATGTCAAATTGAGTAATGAGTCTTAGTGACAAGATCTAATATCACTTGGGCTAGGTGTCACATAGTCAGTCTAGCGAGAGCTGACATATAGTCTATGCTCTGAACCGAGTGGGATATAGGATGGTGAAAGGACAAATTGCATATATTGTTGTCTATGGAAAGGTTCATAGTCAAAACACTGACTTTCTAGTTAATTGGGAGTCATGATGTGTTGCTAGATACCACTCATGACTTGCTCGAATTAATTGTTAATTTGAGTAGCCAACACAACTGAGAACCTAATGGGTCACACACATTGGAAGTGTGAAGAATGAGTAAAATAGCCTTGGATGAGATCCAAAATTATGAGAGAATTATTTATGGTTGGATCGTGATGGGATCAAGGGAAAAAATCCTAGAAAAAATCGATCAGAGGATCACAGGCCTGCAGCAAGGCTGCCAGCCTAAGGTTGGCAGCGTATGGCCAGTGCTTGCGCAGCTTGCAAACTAGTTGGCCAATTTTTGGCAAATTGCCATTTTAGCCCCCCAAGCCCTTTCTGGTAATTTTGTCAATCCTAGAGTGTTTAGAAATATCTATAAATAGTATTTTTCTATCCAAAAAAATACTGATAGCCTCCACAAAATTATTTGATAATTTTTCTTATTTTTTTCTCTAAGAACACTATTATTTGCTAGCACATATAATGTATTTAAGGCATACCCTAATGGTTTCATTCTTCCTTTTTGCATGGATTATCACTAAAGACAATCCAACATTGGATTATATTATAGTTTGCGACAACCCAACAAGAAGGATTTTTAGAGAATTGACATAAGAAATTAAAAGTATAATTTTTAAATATTTTTATATGAATTAGTTTTAATGGCTCTAATTTTTTTTTATTTCCACTGCTATTTAGGTATGAGATATATGTTTAAAATCCAATATTGGTATCAGAGCCCCTTGTGTCAATCAAAATTAATTTTAATTCAAGATGCAATTGGATTGCACGGTTTTGGCGATTTTGGTTCTATAAGTTTGAAAAATTGAAATTAATTTATAAAATTTGTTTTAAATATTTTTCTTTCTATAATTTGATCATGGGATGATTGAGAATGATTAGTTTGATTGAAAAATGGTTTGAATGTGATTCAAATAATTAATTTCAAATTTATTGCAAAATTGCCGAAAATTACACTTTGATTAACTTTTGATGTTCTTCGGTATGTATGATGAGGCTATTCATAATTTTTTTTTATAATTTGATTATGAAAAAATTATTAAGACATATTAAGAATGTGTTTAAGCCTCTAGAAGTATCTAATAATTAATTAAAAATTTTAATTAAATTTTCAAACAAACACCAAAATGAGTATGTTTTAGTACACCCAGTAGAGTTGTTTTGTTTGAATTTTTTTTGTATGTATATATTTCGGTTCCACTACCTTAGAATATTTTTATGTGATATTTAATGTGTTATTTTGATGTTAAATTCATGCAAAAATTATTTTGCTCGAATTTAGATTTTTAAATTAATTCTAGATAATAAATGAGTCATTTTAGGTGTCTAGTATGTCGGTTCATTTATCTTGATAATTTTGGCTTGTGTCAAAATTATTTTGATAGACTTGAACTGATCTAAAGATCCTTAAAATGATAATATATGGTTCTCAAAATTTTGGGAATTTTTGGAAATTAGTTTTAAATTAATTTAAGGTGAGCAAATTAATATCTAGTATGACTAGAATATGATATGTATGTTAGAATTAAATTATTTAATTTTTTATATCATAATAACCTAATTTAAAGGTGGATTAATTTTGAATTAATTTCTAGAAATGTATAATTTAATTAATTTGATTAAATATTAATTTCCATATTAGAATGGCATGCAAAATTGAATTAATCGAAACAACATAAGTAGGCAATTTCGATTCAAGTATTAAAATCGATATTCAAATTTAGAATCCAAAATTATCACTACCTCATTTATTTTTATTCTATGCATTAGAGAATACATGCTAGGGGTGTATGGAAAGACATAATGGATGATTATGATTTAGACCCAATGTGATTGACCATTCATGATTAAATTTTGTTTTATGGTAAATAGGGTCTGCGTGTCCCTTTCTACTTTTCTTTCTCATGTATTTCTTTTCTCATCTCACTCATCTCAAATAAAAATTGAGGTTTTCTATTTGAAATATATAATTAGATTACATAGGATTAAGATAGAATGGAGATGCAAAGGAGCAAGAAGCAAAGGAGATGGTGCCATAAGCAAAAAGACTTAGAAATAGGAATTTGATTTCTATTTTTAGGTTGTAATTCATGCATAAATCTAGGTGAGACCTAGTCAATCTCTCTTTGGCTCAAGAGATTGACATTAGTATGTCCATAATCATGTCATATAGTTAGTGTAACTTTCTTTATATATCTATACGATGAATGTATGATATATAAATGCATGCTAAAATAACATGATGAGACTAAATTAAGAAAAAACCTCGCTTAATTAATATAAAAGCTAACGTCTTCCATTAATATGGCAAGAACGAGAGTTCTTTTTAGAGTTAGGATTGTTGAGCAAACCTAAGCCTGCTCTACAAGAATATATTCAAACCATGGAAATAAGATTTCCTAATTAATGGACCGGCTTTAACAAGAAGCATTGATTTGTTGGGCAAACCCAAGGTCAATATGAATTGAGGTGAAGTTGTGTAGTATTTATGAGATATACACGCATCAAGAGATGATAGCCCAATATAGGTGCACACATCAACAGTTGATAGCACCAAATTCGATAGTTGCATGAGAATGCAATTGGTATGGATCAGATACCTACCTTTGGGCCTAAGGTGGCTTGTTGGGCAAACCCAAGGTCATTCTTAGGGACATTGGATATCGACCCACTAGGAGGACTTCTAACAGGTTCTCCTAGATTCATAGTGAAGGCTATGGGTTTGTAATAAAATAGTGTGAGCCATAATGCATTTTATTAAAGACCTAATATCATGCATTCATTCATGTACACACTTTTACAATCTTGATCTTTACATCTAGGTTGTTAGAATCATATCATTCAATGTGAATCAAAGTGTAATCCTGAGTCACACATTTTGACAAACCTAAGCTTCCTTAACTAGCATAAAACTAAGAATAGTTCTCAAATCCAAAGAGTTGCCAAAGTCTCGAAATAGACATTTTCCTTCCCTTAATGCTTGAGATGCAAGTGATATGAACAATTTGCATACAAGAAGTACTTGGATAACAATGGATTCGTCCTAAGTTGTTCAAACATCAAAAGTAGCATGGAAATGGATACAAAACCATTATATATCATCTTATAGAGATGGCTAATGAGCAAGCTCATACTGAGTGATATGAGATATCTAAATTGCTCAACCACTTCAAGATAATAGAAAGGAGATCTAAAATGTAACATGCATTATAGATAAAAGAAAAAGGAAGAGAGACATCTTAAAAGGTACTTCCATTATGGCAAGAGTTACAAAATGGAAATGGAATAACAAAGCTTATTTTGAGTTTTTAAGAAGCAAAAGAAAAGGCATATAAATGCACCTTCTACTTCAAGTAAACTTATTAAAGAGGATAGCATTGTTTCTTATAATAACACATGAGTATTAGATACTGCATGATGGTCTCACATATGCAAGACTAAAGAAACAATAGTTGGTTTAAGAAAGGAGAGTCGAAACTATCCACGTTAGCGATAAAGCAAATGTTGCTACATTAGCTATAGAGGCTTCAATTTCAACACTCTTTAGTAAACTTATTTAAAAGATTAAACAATTGCAATTTTGTTTTAGTTCATGAATAAAGAATATAATTTTGTTTAATAGTTGAACAAAAGTTTTTATTTGACTATTAAGAATAATTATTGTTCTATATGGTCAAATGATATTCCTTATGAAACTAAAACATTATGCAATAGAGTTTATGATCTTGAAATGCTTGATTCTATCCTCCATATCAAATTTAAAGGGTTGATGACCTAAAACCAAAAAGTATGGCCTTGTCAATCTGGCATATAAAAGAGAATCACAAGATGAGTTATGGTAACTTGAGGTCACATGATTATGAATCATATGACACATGTGAATCATATTTATTAAGAAAGATGACAAAATCACTTTTTATTGGAAACGTGTGAAAATGCAAAAGGACTAATGGATCATGTACATATAGATGCATGTGGACCAATGTTCTTAAAGGTCATAAATGGTTTTGTCTACTTCATTACCTTAACTATGATTGCTCATAATTTGAGTATTTGTATATGGTGACATACAAATTTGAAACCTTTGAAATGTACAAAGAATTCAAAAATAAACTAGAGGAACAATTCAGTAAAAGTATTAAGACACTTGGATTAGATCAAAGTGAAACAATACTTAAGCTAAATGTTTCAATGTCATCTAAGAGATAATAGGAATTTATCTCAATGAACCATACCTTATACTCCATAGCATAATGATGTGGCTAAAAGGAGTAGCCAACCCTTGTTAGGCATGGTGAGGTAAATAATGAGCTTTTAGAATTCCTTAAAGTTCCTTTTATGGTCATGCACATGAGATTATGTTTATGTGATAAACATAATACCTTATCAGTCAGTTAATGTTGTTTCATATAAGATATGAAATAAGATAAGACCTATTCTTTCATAAATTAAAGTTTAGGATTATCCTACTTAAGACAAGTAGATAACGTTGGATTAGATAAAAGCTCAATCTAACCCAATGGCTTTATGTGGGATAACCAATGAGAGTCATTTGGATATCAGTTTTAACACTATTTGAACAAAAAGTGTTTGTTTAAAGTATGCTATCTTTCAAAAGAAAGAGTTTCTTTTATGAGAAGATAGTGGGAGCAATATTGAACTTAATGAAGTTCAAGATGCTCAAGCAAACACAAATCAACTAATGAAAAGGTCGTGTTGCTCATAGAGGATGATGAGCCTACTACTTATGAAGAGATTCTGAATAGTTCACAATATGACTAATGGCCATAAGCCATAAGTCGAATATGGATTCCATGACTAGAAACCAAGTATGGACTTTGGTTGACCCACCTAATGGGACAAAGCCTATTGGATGCAAGCAGATCTTCAAGAAGAACACTGACATGGAAGATAATATAGTTGCCTATAAATTTAGAGTTAGTAGTTAAAAGAGATCATTAAAGACAAAGGTTGCCTTTCACAAGACCTTTTACTACATTTACTATGCTTAAATCAATCATGTTAATCCTAGCCATTGCTATCATTGTGGGGAGATTTTGCAAATGGATATAAAGACAGGTTTCATTATGGAAATCTAACTTAAGATTTGTACATAACACAACCTAAGAGATTCATATCTAATGTTAGTGAAATAAGATGCAAATTGCAAAATTCTTTGACGGATTACTGCAAACATCCGGAAGTTGAAACATCCAAATTAATGAGGTAATCAAAGAGTTTGTTTTCTCATAATATATGGATGAATCATATGTTCTCAAGAAGGTTAGAAGGAGTGCCATTGTGTTCCTAGTGAAGTATGTGGAAGACATACTATTAGTAGGAAATGATCTCTCACTTCTAAGTTAGTCAATTTATTACTTTAAAATATTTCTCCAAGAAAGATTGTATAACTAACCTACCAGAAGGGGATTAAGATCTATAGAGATAGATCTAAGAGGTTATACAATCTTTCTTAATCTACATAGTCTATGAGATATTCCTATGATCGACAAGATTACTCTCTCTAAGCCTTTATATCCAAAGGCATAAGATAAATGAACGAGCACGAGTGACACTCTATAAGTTTTGGTTATTGGAAGCACTTTGTGTTATGTTATATACTAAGCCTAATGGATATCATGCTATGAGCATCATGAATGGATATCAATATGATCCCGTCAAGGGTTTATAGGTGACTGTCAAGAACATCTTCAAATACTTGAAAAGGATTGAGAATATATTCTTGGTTTAAGGAGATATTAAGTTTAATGTAAGCAAGATTATGGATGCCAACATCCCATTCGACAAGGATAACTCAAAATCCTAGTTGTGCTATGTATTCGCATTAAATGGTTATTTAGTCAATTGGAAGAGTTCAAAATAGGTGATGACTGCAGATTCTACAACTGAAAGTACATTATTGTTTCCAAGGCAGTTGAGGAAGCAGTTTGGATAAGCAAATTCATCACAAAGTTAAAACTGATTCCTAGTAGTGTAAATCCAATACGATTGGAACAACAATAGAGCCATTGCATGTGTAAAGGAATCGTGGTCTCATCAAAGTTCCAAACATGTACTCAACGTTATCAATTAATTCGAGAAATCAATGGTAGATGTGATGTAATAAGAGAAAAAGTTCCCACTGATCAGAAAATATCTGATCGAGTCACTAAACCAAACACCAAAAGGAATATGATAGTCATATTCGCGCCTATGGTGTAATGTACAATGGTGATTGGCTTTAGTGCAAGTGGGAGATTGTTAGAGATATGACCAAAAGGCAATCACCTCAGTTACTTACTGTATACATTCATAAAGGCATTATTTCATTATATTAGTATTCAATTGCATATGAATTGCTATAGATCTTAAACTGATTAATGAAAGTTCATGATATAAAACATAGCATGAAGGAAATCATGATGAGATCATGATAATGAGATCCCTATCATGTATAATTATATTAGTATCTAAATTATCCCTAGTCATAGGATCAACAAGACGGGACATTATTGATCCAGATAGACTAGCATATATTACACTCCTTGATTGGATCAAGCAGTATATCTCATAAGCTGTGAGGATGAGATGTTTAGAGTTAACATGTGGATGCTTGCTAAAAGTAGTCAAGTACATTGGATGACCTGCTATGAGACGATCATATGGATTATCTATTCAAATGTCAATAATAGTCTCATCATAGCAATAGTGCAAGTATCCTTAGACTTGAAGTACTCAAGGATATCTTGGATACTGATTTTGTGCTTTGACTTCATTCCTTGTTGCCTCAAAAAGGTCTCTCATGGGGTGGTGATTGAGTACAGCTTGAGGTATTCGAAGGTAATTGGGTAGCCAATAAAGGATTCACCGCTCTGTTAGAGATGTGCCCAAAAGGCAATCGCCTCAGGCACTCAGTGTACACATTCATGAAGGCATTCTTTAATTATATTAGTATTCATTTGCATATGAATTGATATGGATCTTAAACTGATTAATGAAAGTCCATGATATGAAACATAGCATGAAGGAAATCATGATGAGATCATGATAATGAGATCTCTATCATGTATAATTATGTTAGTATCTAAATTATCCCTAGTCATAGGATCAACAAGATAAGACATTGTTGATCCGGATAGACTAGCACATATTACACTCCTTGATTGGATCAAATAGTATATCTCATAAGCTGTGAGGATGAGATGTTTAGAGTTAACATGTGGATGACCTGCTATGAGACGATCATATGGATTATCTATTCAAATGTCAATGATAGTATCATCATAGCAATGGTGCAAGTATCTTTAGACTTGAAGTACTCAAGGATATCTTAGATAATGATTTTGTGCTTTGACTCCATTCCTTGTTGCCTCATAAAGGTCTCTCATAGGGTGGTTATTGAGTACAGCTTGAGGTATTTGAAGGTAATTGGGTAGCCAACAAAGGATTCACCGCTTTGTTAGAGATGTGCCCAAAAGGCAATCACCTCAGGCACTTAGTGTACACATTCATAAAGGCATTCTTTCATTATATTAGTATTCATTTGCATATGAATTGATATAGATCTTAAACTAGTTAATGAAAGTCCATGATATGAAATATAGCATGAAGGAAATCATGATGGGATCATGA
>CATIWF010076811.1:0-16210 GCA_949630135.1 Balakata baccata
AACTTTTTGTTCATTTACAAGACCGTTTTTACCCCTTAAGTTTTACAATTAACCAAAAAAATATCCGTCGAGGGTCAACGTATTCTCCCTCTTACTTTTCCTCTCTTTTAGAGCATTTCTGCCTACACAGTGCTTTATAACAGAAAAGAGGTGTAACATTCGGTTTCCTAATCAGAGAACAGCTATGGAAGCAAAGATCGGCAGGTTCTTCGACTCCATTGGTTCCTTCTTCACCGGCGGCGATCAGATCCCCTGGGCCGACCCCGATGTCATCTTAGTGCGTATTTTATATTTGCATCCCAGATTAGTATTCCAGAATTTCTCAATTCATCGATTTTTTTACATTGTTATGCGGTTTCTTTTTCTCTATATTGCCGATTTTGACCTTATGATTATTTTTTCTATGTCAACATTTTATGAGAAATTTCATTTTTATTTGAGGAAAAAAAGGGATTTGCAGTTCGTTGTGAGTCAATCGATCCATGTTCGTTTTCTCTTGATTCTAGTTTGGTTAACAACAATTTTTTTCTTTTTTTCTTTCTTTTTTTTTTCCATGTAGGGATGTGAGAGAGAAGTTGGTGAAGCTTCTAAGGGCGATTCTGATGAACTTAAGAGCGAGAGCATTATGCGGTTGTCATGGACTCTTGTTCACTCTAAACGCTCAGAGGATGTGCAACGAGGAATCGCTATGCTTGAAGGTAAATGTTTGTAAACTTTTGTAGGAATGTGTCATGGTGTCTGTAATGAGCTACTTTGGTGAAAGCTAAGTTTAGAGATGGCGATTATTTGACAGGGGGTGGGATTGTGTTGATTTGAAACCTTTAATTATTTTACGATTTAATAGCCACAGGAGACTAATGAATATGGTTACAAAAGATGATGAATTCCTTGTTACCTGGACTTTGACATGAGAACTGTATATAGGAGAAAGACCAGTACTTGGACTCGCCTACTTTCCATTATTTTAAATTGTTAAGATACATGACATCCCAGGTATCCTTAACCAACGTGGGTGCTCTAGGTTGAGTTAACAGTGAAACTAACTGACTATGATGCATTTGAAGAGATCAATGCTTGGGTTATTTGGGAAGGAGCTAAAAATATTGAGAGGTTGGATTTCTTGTTAGTAAAGTATGTGGAGATAAAATTTCATTAGTATGTTAGAAATGTCTTTATGCTAGTGTAACTAGTGGATGAATGATGAATGACATCATTTTGAGGCCATGAACCGAGCTAACTCATTCCTCTTTTTCTTTTTTTTTAATTCATTTGGGATGAATTATTAATTCTTTTTTTTTTTACATGCTCAATTTGATTTTCTTTTTATCAGTTCATGTTATTTTGCTGTTATCGTACATCATAATATCCTCCACTCAGCTCAGTTACCCTTCCTTATATTCTGCACTTGCTCTCTCTAGGTCTTTTAATTGCCCATTAGATGATGTCCAATACTTTGTGCACAAAAATTCTATAAACTAATGGCTTCCCCATCATTTTCATTTTTGTAATCTAACTTGAATGTAGTTGATGTTCATTGGCATGTCTAGAGGTTTATACTATAGAAGGAAAATGTTAAAGACACTTTTTCTCGGCTTCCCCTCAATCGATTCCATTCCACCTTGTGTATTTGTTTTCTTTTGCCATTTTACTTTTTCTTGTATCATTCGATGTTTATTCTGACGCTTAATTAATTTCCATTGCTATGTCAGTATTTTGGTATTTTATTATTGCATGTTTAGCATTTTGTAGCATATAGTACAGCTTATTTTATCACCACCCTATAAAATTTGCATTCTTCAATTACATGAAGATTCGACTATTCCATGATACACCAGTGTTCTCCGTTTTTCATGCATCTACCATCATTCGCTATTAAAATTATTTTACTTCAAAACATGAATATGCTTCTAGGAACATAGACATTAATTCTAAGGAAGAAATGAACAAGGAGCATTTAGAAATTAATATTCAATTAGAAATCATGACCAGGAAGATTAGAACCCAAAACATAGTCTCGACATAGATTGCTCTATCTTGTGTCTAATACATTCTTTGCACTGCCACCATCCACCTAGTTAGGTACGGCCTTTTTTCCACCAGAGCCAGCCTAAGCCATAAAATGACATCATGTAATCATCCTATCATTTCTTAGGCTGTCATCTCCACCTCAACCATATTCAAGTTTGAAAGGCCAAGCTTATTCATTTAGGAGGCGATAGTCTCACTAGGAGGAGAAATAATGACTTCCCAATCCCATGCTATCTTTTTGAACTTACCCTATTTTGTTTTGAAAAATCTCATGATATTATTAAAACCTTCATTGAACATTATCCACCTGCACTGCAATTCTTTTCATATTTTGTTGAGTGTGCTTGCCAATTTTTGTGATTCATGATGTGCTCAAATTAATACTCACAAATAGACGAACCACTATAGAATGACAAGTTCTCTCCCGAGGTCAATCTTTCAAAGAACGGTTTGACTTAGACTAATAATTAATTAAGATTACCAATCATCACAAGAAAATAAATTCCTAAACACTCTGATCCAATTTTGAAAATTTGATTAATTAAACTAAAAATGAAATTAAATAGAAAGCAAATGAAAATAATTGAATTAAAACCAATGGGATCAAATAGGCACCTAGCTTCACATCCCCCAATTATGTATTTTTCTTAAGTTCTAATGAATTCAGATTTAATAGCTATCGCTTTCAATTATCAATTAATCACTCTGATGAATTAACTAGTGTCCAGTCCAATTTTTATGTTAATTGTAGGTGGTTTTCCTGATAATTAAACCCTAAGATTCTTATTCCTAATTTAATAATTGTTGATCAGGCAATCATCGAACATAGAAATTAATGAAGCTCAATTGAAACTAAAAAATAATCTCAAATTCATTCCATAAAAGATGAAATTCAATATAAAATTGGGTTCTACTAGCTAAGCACCTAGAATGATTTAGCGTAGTAGTCATAGCAATGGTCATGCCTATAATAATAACTAAACTAAACATTACAATTGAAAAGATAAGAAGAAAAGAAAAGCTCCCTAGAAAAACTGAATCCTCAAACCAAAGATTAATATGGGTTGTCTCATCTCTAGTTGAATCTCCAAGCAATCTCCATGAATTAATTTTAGTCTTCCTAGTGGAAATCTCCCAGGTTGGAACAAACAAAGAACAACTAATGAAGAGAAAAAAACAACTGAAAAAGATCTTCCCTAATTCTAATAAAGTATGAATTTATACCTAATTAGCAGTCCTAATTGATGTCTAACTCTAAAATACGTTATTTCCCAATTAAAAGCATCATAAATATTCCCAAAAAGTAGCTCTCCTCCAATAAGAATGGATTTCTCCAAGTTTGGGTCCCACTTGCATAAAATAAGTCTTTAAGCACATTTTGAATATTGCAGGATCGGACTTCACTGCACACGTGCTGGAATCACTACGCACACTACAAATTACATTACATAGGATGCTCAAGGATCGCATAGGCTGTCTCAAGTACCTCAATTCTTTCTTTTCCTCCCAGCTTCCTCTTATTATATAGTAACTCCTTGAAGAACTTAGCATAGGAGGGAATTTTTCTGGCAACTTCTAGAAGAGTAACATTAATATCAACTTTAGAAAGCATAACAAAAATATCAGAAACATGCTTATCTTTTTTATGCTCCTTAAGTCGGTTAGGGAAGGGTATTGGAGGTTTATAAGGCTCATATGCCCTATGCAATTTAAGCTTGCGATATTCCTCCTTTACTTCTTCCTTAACATAGAATGCAGCCTCTTTGGTTTCCTCTTGCCTACAACAGAGGAATGAAATAAGTCAGATTCACAATCAAACTCATTAGTAGAAATCTTACCATAGTCAAGCATTGTAAAAAGATTTTGCTAGCTCAATTTGACTAGGGAGTTTCCCTTTTCTATTCTCTAGGATTGCCCCAGCATTCTGGCCAATTTGTATTTCCATCCTTTTGATTGACGCCTCAATGGAGTCAATTCTTCTATCTGTCCTCTTATGCTTGTCTTGAGTGGCAAGCATAAATTTTTGCAAAGGGCTTTTTGGGCTCATTAGAAGGTCCAAATTGGATTTGAGGAGGGTAAACATGCAGGTTCTGATACGTGTTGTAATCCAGGTTCCTCGGGGAAAAGCTCGGATGATTTTTCTAACTAGGGTTGTAAGTATTTGAGTATGGGTTATTCTACTGCCTAAATTGGAAAGAATTCATCATACTGGCTTGTCTGTTTCATTACCTGCAAAAGAATTAGCAGAAGGGCATATATTAGCACCATGACCATAATAAATATTGTAAATTCCACATACCTCATTGGTCGGTGCATTCTGTGTGTTGACCAACATCTTCATTTGCTTTGTCAATTTAGCAACCTGTGAAGCAAACTCGTTTCAACTAGAGACCTCATTCATAGTTGTTCTTCTCCCTCTCTGTCTTTTGTTCGGAGTTAGTACCCAACATTTCAAAGATATCATATACTTCAGTTGTAATTCTTTCCCCCCATTGCTCCCCCAACTGCATTATCGACCATGCACTGATGCTGTTGGTTTAGGCCATCATAGAACGCCTAATTTGTAACTAGGAGAGAGTATCCATGATGTGGACGCTGTAACAAAAGCATCTTGAATCTATCCCATACCTCATGGAATGTCTTAGAGTCTTTATGATAGAATCCCTAAATTTCAGCTCTAAGTTCTTTTGTCTTCTGGTGGGAAGAGCATTTGCTCATGAATTTCTGGTATACCTCATCCCAGCTACACATCGAATTAGGTGGCAATGTCATAAGCCACACTTTGACTCTTTCCTTTAGAGTGCAAGGAAAACACCTCGGCCTCAATTGATCTTCTTCTAATATGTTCAGAGGAAAGGTGCCTATAGTTGCTTAAAACTCACGAATGAAGTTGAGCGGGTCTTCATTAGGCAATACACAGAATGAAGGGAGCATATTAAGATATATGCTCTTCAGCTCATAATTTTTAGCTTCCATGCCAAGGACTATGCATGATGTATTACTGTTCTAGCATAATCCATCATGGTTAATTGCCTCGGAGCAGCTGCTCCCTGCCTCGGTGCAGGTGCTCTTGGTGGGATTTGATTTTTAGGTGGATCTTTTGCCATATCTCCGTCTGTTCCACTTCTTCCTTAGTTACAAATTGAGGCAATTGCTCCGTTTCTTCAGAAGAGTCTTCTGGTCGCCGAACTTTTCATCACAAGTTGTACTGTCTCAGTGCAAAAGAATCACCAGATTTAGCCTGTTTGCTAGCACCTGACATCAACACAAAAATCAGCTTCCTAATCTAAAAATAAATTGCAAAAGTAAAAGCAAAAACAAAAATGCATAAAATAAAGCAAAAACACATTGGTAAATTAATTAACTAGAAATCTAATTAATTGTTCCCCATTAACAGTGCCAAAAACTTGATGTGCTCAAATTAATACTCAAAGTGTACGAACCATTGTAGAATGACAAGTTCAAACCATTGTAGAATGACAAGTTCACTCCCGAGGTCGATCTCTCAAGGAATGGTTCGGCTTAGACTAATAATTAATTAAGATTACCAATTATCACAAGAAACTAAATTCCTAAACACTCTAATCCAATTTTAAGAATTTGATTAATTAAACTAAAACTGAAATTAAATAAGCAAATGAAAATAATCGAATTAAAACTAATGTGATTAAACAAGTACCTAACTTCGCATCCTCCAATTATGTATTTGCCCACAATTAATTAAGTTCTAATGAATTCAAATTTAATAGTTCTCGCTTTCAATCACTAATTAATCACTTGTGAATTAACTAGTGTCCAGTCCAATTTTAAGGTTAATTATAGGTGGTTCTCCTAATAATTAAATCCTAAGAATTTTATTCCCTGTTTAATAATTCTTGATCAGGCAATAACCAAATATATATATTAATGAAGCTCAATTGAAATTGAAAATAATCCAAAATTCATTCCATAAAAGATGAGATTGATGAATTACATCAACGATACTCCAACTATCTAACTTGTAATAATTTGGTACCTAAACTATTATTTGTAACAAAAGACTCTTTAAACTTTAATTTTGTAACATAAAAGTACATGTTGTCTAAATTTGTCAAGCCATTTAATGGAATGTTGATGTGGATTTTCTATATTAGTAAAAAATTTCCACGTGTAAAACATGGATTCCAAGAAAAATTTTCACCATTTAACGGAATGTTTGATTATATTTTGTTTGACTGAAAGTGATGAAAACAGTAAAAAATTTTTTTGGGACCCATTTTGTACACGTGGCAATTATATGTGGAACTTTTTTTTTCTGATGTGGAAAGTTCACGTCAACATTCCGTTAAATGGTGAAAATTGGAGTTTAAAAGATTTTCTGTTACAAATAATAATTTAGGTACTGAATTCTACAAATTAGATAATTGGAGTACCATTGGTTAATTCACCCAATACAAAATTTGGTTTTGCTAGCTAAGCACCTAGAATGATTTAGCCTAGCATTATCATAGCAATGGTCATGCCTAAAATAATAACTAAACTAAACATTACAATTTAAAAGATGAAAAGAAAAGCTCCCTGAAAAAACTGAAATCTCAAACCAAAGACTGATACAAGTCGTTTAATCTCTAATTGAATTTCCAAGCAATTGCCACGAATTAATTCCGGTCTTCCCAATTGAAGAACAGTAAAAATTCTGAAGGTTGGAACAAACAGAGAACAACTAATGAAGAGAAAAGAACAATTGAAAAGATCTTCCATAATTCTAATAAAGTTTGAATTTATACATAATTAGGAGTCCTAATTGATGTCTAACTCTAAAATACATTATTTCCCAGTTAAAAACATCATAAATATTCCCAAAAAGTAGCTCTCTTCCAATAAGAATGTATTCCTCCAAGTTTGGGTCCCACTCGCATAAAAATAAGTCTTTAAACTCATGATGAATATTGCAGAATTGGACTTCACTGCACACGCGTTGGAATCGTTGTGCAAGCGATAGATTGGCATGACATAGGAGGCTTGATAGTCGCCGTGTGTGCATGTGACAGATTGGTGTGGTGCAAACTTGGACTTCGCTGTGTAGGCGGTGATATTACCGCTCAAGCGCTGCTGGAACTTTATTGCCGTGTGTAAGCGCTACCTCCGCTGCTCAAACGACAAATGCTAGCTTTTTTATTGGCCCAAAAGTCGCCGTTTCCATGATGAAAACACTGCTCAAGCGGTAGATAGCTGCTCTTCTCTCCATTTCTCCATCATATTCTTTAAAAATATCGAAACCTTGCTTTGGTTGTTTGTTTAGTCGAAACTTTTTAATATATCACTCCATTCACTTTAGTGGAACACAAAATGCCTTGTCAGCATTGTGAGACTGGTTTTGTGTTAGCATCATGATTGAGAGAATCATGTGATTCTATGTTCATCGTATAATTATTAGGTTGTAGAACCCTAAACTTTAAAATTTTATATTAAGTTTGCCAAGAAAGAGTCCTGAAACCCTCTTTTAGGTATTTTGCTTTCCTCTACCACTTTTCTTCACTTTCCTCCTCTTTCTGCTTCTTTTAGGCTTCTATGGCAAATGTAGGTGTGTGTGTGTGTTTTTTTTTTGAAATTACAGCAATTTTATTCCTATCTACGTATTATGACCCTTCAATGTAACCTTGTATGCTTTTGTTTGTTATTTTATTATTTGATATCGGATAGAATATATAATTTATAACTCTGCTATCTAGAATATATAATTTATAACAAAAATAAGAATATGTTATGATGGTAGATTATTGATATTATATTATAAAGCAGTTTCCAAGTGTTCAAATAACGTTTTCATACTTGTCTTAAAATGCATCATATTTGTGATGTATTTGACCTATCTTATATGAACAAATTTTGATTTTGATAAATTTTGGGAGTTCTTTCTGAATCTTACTATTTGATTTGATTCTTGATTTTTTATTCAAAAAAATGAGGATATGGATTTTTCATCTAAGTTTAGTGTCAGTAATCTTCTTTTCCTGTTACTCTAATACTTCAATAGATTGAATAGTGATATTTGTGGAATGGCTTATTTGCTGATTTTTTTGATGAATTTTCAGGCATCTATTTGGATGTCCTTGTGACCAGGAGTGTAATCAAATCGAGTCAATACAGTGTCAAGCTCGACTCGATTAAAATGCTTGATTCTCGAACTCAGCTTGAACTCGATTGAGCTTTTTTTAAATAGTTCAAAACTCGTCTCAAAAATTATTCGAGTTACTCAAGGAGGTTGACTCAATAAAGTTTGAATCAACTTAAAAAAAATTAAATAAATAGTATATTCAGTTTGACTTGTCTTGAAATCGACTCAAATTAACTCAACTCGATTAAACTCGAATTTATTTAGATATTATAACAATAACACCAATTAGAAGATTTTTAACAATCAAAATAATATTTATAATAAAAATGAAACAACCATAATAATATCTATAAATAAACAACATTTTAGTGTCTTGTCTTTTCCATAGCCTCTAATAATTTCATAATTTCGACATCAATATCAGCATAATCATCCTCTTTCACCTGCAAAAAGAAAATCAAAGCAGTTAAAATGGTGATTATTCAATTTCTTTTTACATGTCAAAGTTGTGAGCCTAAATTTTCTCACTTAAAATATCACCAATCAAGGTGCTGATTTCTTGCATGTTAGAACCAAATAAAGTCATTCACCAGGCAGTTCTGAAAAGTACCTTTCAATTTTGGATTTTGCCGTACTAGAAATCTTATTCTTCCAAAGAGTTCTAAAGGTGACCAATAAGGAGATTGCAATTAGCCACAATAATTCTCTGCAGGCAATGAATTAGATCTACAAATATCCCCTCCACAAAGTGGGCATACCTTGAAGATAACCACCAAGTTATGAAAACACTTTTTATATCAAAAATGAAATTGTATGAAAACCATAGAAGTAGATTCAGGGTGAAAATAATATCTGCAGCTAATTCACAAGGCAATTGCATAACAAAATAAAGTAGGCCAAAAATAGAACAATAAACAGTAAATGTATTAAGATATTTTCTCTTGTGTTTTGTGATTTAAACTTGGGAAAACTTTTTGATTTGGTGAAAAAATATCAAATGTAGAAACAACTCAGCCTGTGTGCAACAATTTAGGATGGCTACCGGTTAAGTATCTATATTTCTCAATATTCTAGAATACAGTTTGTGAAATGCGATTTTGAGAAGCACTCTTCAAAAGCCAATAGGTTTGAGTCTAGTGACTTAGCTTGGCATTTACAAGTGCACCCATCAATTAGTTTCCTAAATTTGTTTCAATAAATAAATAATTATTGTCTATTTTTCCAAAAACAATTTCAGTCTAAGGAAAGGACGATTCACCAGTTAAGATTATTTCATGTCAAGATTGTTTCACAAATGAAAAACCAATGAAAAAATTTCATCATAAACCTCAAAAATTACAAATCCTTGATAAATAGCAATAAACACTCGGTAGATCTACACTAGATAGAATATTATTGGATCTACTATTTTCTACTGAATAGGCAAGATAAACACACAGTACCAACATTCAAGTTGAAACAATAAACAGGTGATAGGTGACTAAAAATTAGACTTCAAAATCAGAGAAATCCTCAACATCTCAAAATTACTAAACACAAGAAGATAAAAGCTCCAAATTCATGGCCGAACAACATATGAAATCATACGAACAATAGAGTAACCAGATCTGTATGCACTGAGACAAACTTTACTCAAATGAGAAACTGTATTCAAGAAATAAAACACCAAATTGAAGCCATTTTTGTCATTAAGCAGTGACAAAACGAAAGAGTTCTAAAGAAAGAGAAATGAAAATGAGAAACTATACTCTTCTAACACTATCTGAACATAAAAGAAAGAGATCTAAAGTAGATCTGAAGAATAGAAGAAAAGAGAAAAGGACAAAGGATGTATGTTGGGTTGTTACCCTCTTAACTCGGGCGACTAGCAATGATGGCTAATCGTCGGAAAAGAGGAGAGGACAGGGATGTATGTTGGATAGAGGATGCAGTAGCAGGTGGCAGCTTGTTTGGAGAATGGAGGGTAAGGATATGGGAACTAAAGAGAGAATTAGGGTTTTGAGGGCTATTTAAATAGAGAGAGTATATACGTAATTTCATAAATAATAAAATTAATCTAGCTCGATTGAGCTTGCGAGCTTCACGAGTTAAGTGTTGGAATACTTCAAGGGAGAGTATAAACGTAATTTAATAAATAATATAATTAATCTAGCTCGATTGAGCTCGCGAGTTTTATGAGTTAAGTATTGAAATACTTTAACTCGACTCGGCAAGTTACCGAGCTTGAGATCGACTCGATTAACTGCGAGTCGAATTTGAGTATTTTACAAGTTGAACTCGAGTAGCTTGACTCGATTATACCCCTACTTATGACCAACTTTTGTTTCATAATGTTATGATGTCCCTTTGTGCTATAGCTTTATATGTAATACACGTTCTTTTATAACTCATTGTTTGCAGCATCATTAGCCAATACAAGCTCCCCTTTGCAACGGAGGGAAAAGATTTATCTTCTGGCTGTTGGATATTACAGAAGTGGTGAATATTTGAGGAGCCGGCAGCTTGTGGAGCAATGTTTGGAGGTCTCTTTCTGTCACCATCTCATTTCCTAAATCTGTGCACCTTTTTATCGAAAAACTGTAAAGATCTGTCTCTTTAAGTGCTTGTGCTATGGAGGAAAACACGTCATATTCAATATGATAAAGACTTTTCCTATTAGTTTGTTTCTTTACTTTATTTGTGTTTTCTTAATCTTGAAGGATATTTTGTCCTCAATGTAGTATTTTCATTCTCTTCTATTCTGAAGAATTTATTTCACTTATGCAAAAAATTGTGATCTGATTTTAGATTTACAGAGTTCACTCTATTTATTACAGTGCATTTATTCTAGATATGTGAAAAATGTTGCCATGCCCCATTAAGTCATGACATCAGCATTCTTTTCCATTACCATTTCTCTGTATGGTGAACAATGTTTCTTAGTGTTTGATGGTAGAGTTCCTGTTTTTTTTTTATTTCTTTTGGGTCCTATTTGGTTGCAAAATCAGCACTATCAGTTAGTTTTCTCTGCTGTCTAAGTTATTTATAGGAATGTTTGTGCATCTACACGACATTAACTGCTTAATCTGTCTGGTGCTTTTATTCTGAAACATGAAGCTTTTGTAGATTGCACCTGATTGGAGACAAGCCCTGGTCCTTAAGAAGGCAATTGAGGATCGAATTGCAAAAGGTCATGCTCAGAACATGCTTGAATTTTTCTCATTCTCGACACTTCATTAATCTGATTGACTGTCCTATGGATGTACCTGAATAAGTTTCAATTGCATTTGTGGGAATGCAGATGGTGTTATTGGAATAGGCATCACTGCCACTGCTGTGGGACTCATAGCTGGTGGAATTGCTGCAGCAATGGCTCGCAAGAAATGATAATTCTCAGCCCCTCCAACTATGTGCATAAAGAAGCTGCTTTTGTGAAAATGCTACTTTTGCTATTTCCAACTTTTTAACCTCAAGGAGTGTTTTGAAGAATCATAAATGGCTAAAAGTTAAAACTACCTGAATATAGACGTTGAAATTACCTGAATATATTAGATATGCATTGGATTTTGCGGTTTTTTGTTTTTGTTTTTCAACAGAAGATTGTAATAATAATGGTAGTATCATTTATATAATTAAAATTTATCTTTATATAATTAATAATAAAAAATATAAATTATTCAATTTCAATTTAATATGAAATTATTTTTAGAAAAAATTATTATTTCCATGTAGTTTGATGAAAAGTATACTATTTATTTATTTTTATTTTGTTAAGTTTTATTAATGTCTTTCCATATGGTGAAATGTAAAGAAAAAAATTACTATTTACGTAAATTTGATCTATTACATTAATACTTTCGGCAAGTTTGATTTATTGTATTAGTACTTTATAAAATTTGATATATTTTACTAATACTTTTTGAATAAAAGAAAATATTTTTTATAACTAACTGTAAATATCTTAAAATTTGATAGAATTACAAAATTTAACAAAGATAAAATAAAGGAGACAAGTTGTATAATTTTCAAGGGTAATAGTATAATATGTTAAATTACAGAGTAAATAGTAATTTTATTATTATTATTATTTATATATTTATCATTTTTTTTAAACTTCATTATATTAATATAATATTTGATGTAAGTTTTTAGGTTGATATTTCATGATGAATGAATTTTATAAATATATTTTACATTTTTTCGTTTAGTCATACTATAATTTTCTATTAATAAATATCAATTTTTTAAAGAGAATTTTCATTTTGATTCTGGTCAAACCGGTTAAACCATCACTCATTCTTCATTCCAATTCAATGTCTTATTTGGTTTTTGTTGGACATATTGCACCCATGACGGGTTAATAAATAAAAAAAAAAAAATGGAAGAAGTGGGGAGTTAACCAAACTGGTGGTAACTTCCCTTCTTAAGTGGGGAGTTATTTCTTCCCTGAAAAGCGTCTGTTTAGTGACCCAAGAAGCCAACATTAACCCCATCATTCTTCATTCTCCATTAATTCACTCACGTAAAAATTCTCTCCAAAGACACAAAATAAGACTCTCTACATACCTTTGTAGATTACTTGTAAAGGTAAATCATTTAAATTGTGAACTCTAATTTCAATTCATTATTCGTTAATGTGATTGAGATTTGATTTTGCATGTTTATGATCATGGAAAATTATAATGAAAATTGGTTTAGATTTTGTGCTAAATTCATGTTAAAACCAACAGTTTTAAAAACATTGTTAAAATGCTAAAGGTACAAATTAGTATCTCAATTGTACCATATAGCATAAGTTACACTCCTAATCCTTTATATTTTATTTTGATACAATAAGTTTATAAACTATTTCGATTTATATCACCTTCAAAAAAAACTTTTAGAATTAACTTAGTTACCAATCACAGACCGACACATAATATTTTTTTTATAGACTTGGCGATAGTATGAGGAATTCTTGTTCCTTGTGGAGATTCGCCCCGAATGTGGTGGGTCCATGGGGATGGAGATGGGAGGCATTCCTTGTTGAGTAGGGCAGGACATAGATGAAGAGTATATTCTACGCCTTGTGGGGATCCCCATCCCGGCCCCTTAGAGACCTAGTAATTATATTTTAAAATTACATACATATATATATATATATATAATTGATTTACTTGATAAAATTAATTATATGATGACAAGTCATTTTTTTAATAAAATAATTAATAAATTATATTTAGGTTGCTTAAAACATTAAATATGAGTTCTCAACATTGATAAATAACAATATAGTATGATTTAATTTTTTTTATGAATGTGCCACTAACATGGAAGGTATGTAGATTCTCTTTCAGAATGACTTTTTCTATACAAGATTGAAATATGAAACAAAATATTCAGTGTCATGCCCGCAAGGTCATAATTGTTATAAGAGTGTGGGATGGCATATGAGAGTATATGAGACGGATATAGTGTGTATATGAGGGTTTATTTGGGATTTATGCAAGGTTTGGGCTAAATTTGGCTTTGCAAAAAGACACAAAATGTGTAAGCTTTGAGATAGTCATGGGCGTGACTACAGGAGTCATGGCTATGAATGTCAAGGACAAGTGATCTGGGTGGCTTTTGAGTGTCACAGGCGTGACAGGTGTGCTATAAATAGATTTCTCCATTTTTTTCATTTTAAAACACGCCCAAAAGCCCTCTAACCCTAGCTCTGATCCCTAAACCCTAAGGATTGATTTCCTTCCCTTTCCAAGAGTTTTCTAGCCTTTAAAACATAAGATTTACCTTTAGATGGGAGTTATACAAGATATTTAAGAACAAAGGTAAGGAAAGAGAAGTTGAGGTGAGATTAGTTTGGAGCTAAGAGGGGGAATCACAAGGTTTTCCTTCAATCAGCTTTAGTTTTGGTCTTCAAGAGGTAAGAAATGTGATTTCTTCATCTCTTGGTATTAATTTTGGGAAGTTTCGTTGAGATTACCTGATATGGGCGATGACCCCCTTATGTATGGGTAAGAGAGAGAATGATTTTGGGTTCTTTTGAGGAAAGACTTTCCTTAAGGTGGAAATAAAAGCTAAGAGGATGAGTTATGTGAGTCTTATAGATGTTTAATAGTTAAAAATGATGTTTTGATGTTTTAGGTGCCAGTGTGGAAGGAGGATCTCGACTATGAGAAAAGGACCGAGCTTGATCCGATACATGGGGGATTAAGGAGCATTTTTTTTTGCAAAGGTCTATACATATTTCCTATATAATCTTTATGGGTGAATTGTATGAATGCTTGTTAATGTGTTATGAATGTTGGTTTGGAAATATTAATGGTAAACTAATGGTATGGTGATAAATGAAAGGGAAGGTAGTTAATGTATTAATGACACTTAAATGAGGTTGTTGATCATTAAATGTGCCATAAAAGAAAGGAAGATTATAAATTATGGTTTATGTTTTGAAATTGTAATGCCCACAAATAGGGCTTAATCATAACACAATATATATGACATATGAAAGGGTATTTTGGTAATTAGAAATTAGTTTTGGAAACATATGAGAGGTGTATTGTGAGTATATGAAGGCATATATGGGGTATATTGGTCAATTTTGGCTTTGGTTTGAAGAGAGGGATGAAATAAATGAAGAAAAAGGGAAAAAACATGATTCACGCTCGTGAACAAAGTATTCATGGCCATGAACATCATAGTCAAAGATAAGCATGGATTATTTTTACTGTAAATGTTCATGGCCATGACGGTTCACGACCATAAAGGATTTGTTCAAAAGCTTTTTATACGATCTTATAATCATTTTCATCATTTTATTAGCTCTCAAACACTAAAAACTGTCCATACACACCTAAAAACCATATGTGAGTGTTTCTTGTTAACCAAAGGATGATTTCTCTCTATTTTGATCTTGACAATCAAATTAATTATTACTAACATTCTTGTTGAGTGTTGTTTTGATAGTGTTCAAAGTTTCAGCACATTTGGTTAAGGTTTCCTTATTGAACAAACCAAGAATTTCATGGAGACGTGTAACTCCCGACCGGGACAAGGAACTCCCGACCGGGAAGTGCCATGTTTAGACCGGGAAAGCATTGCCTCAAAGTGTCTCAAAGTTCCAGTAGCCAAAGCAGACTAGGAAAATGCTATGTCTCGACCGGGACCATAGGTTTCCAGAGTAGGACCACAATGTCCCGACTGGGACTGTAGAGCAGAGCAAGCAAACCAAGTGTCCAGACCGGGAAACTCTGCAGGGTGATGAACCAAAAGTTCCAGTTGCAAAAGCAGATCGAGACATGGGATGTCTCGACCGAGACACTTAGGTTCTCGACCGGAAAAGTATGGGTTCGAGCGGGACATTCAAAAAGACACGACCGTTGAAGAGGAGACACCACCATAATGTGCCATATCATCAGAAAGTCAAAACATACTTAGTTAAAAATGACTCGGGTCTCGACCGGGATGTATTCAAAGCCTAGAAGACCCAAGTTCCTGGCAGTGGCATCATCGGGCAAGTCCCGACCGGGACACTCGAACAAAAACTAGTCGTTGGAGATTTCAACCAACCAGAAGCTGTTACGTATGAAAATTGGGCATTTCCCGATCGGGACATCATGGTTCCCAACCGGGACACTTCTCTCTGCAGACTACATTTAATGCACTTATAAGAGAACATTAGAAAGAGTTATAGCACCATTTGTAACGGCTAATTGGTAGGTAATCAGTATAAATACTTTACCAAAAGGCCATTTAATAAGGACTAACAACTTAACAAGTGCCAAAACTATTGCAATTTATTTTCTCAAATCCTTTCATTGATTATATTTCAAGTGTTAATCTGAAAACACTTAGGGTTGTCTTGTAATTGGGTAGTGTGAGCCAAATTACAAGGAATTGGTTGTTGTGTGAGCCACAAAACACAAGGAAAATTTGGGTTGAGTATTAGCCTTGTCAAAACACCTAGTTAGGAATGAGCTTGTTAAAACTCCAAAGATTGTAATTTAAGTGATTAGATTAGTTAATACCCAATCTAAGTTGGGGAGAGGAGTAGGGTTAGTTAACACCCGAACCTCTATAAAATTCGTATGTCAATCCTCCCTTCTCTCTTTTATTATCTTGTTG
>CATIWF010076850.1:0-27279 GCA_949630135.1 Balakata baccata
ATTATAAAGGTATAAATTCTGAATTTTCTTTGGTTAAATTAGTTTTAATTGGCACATGAAAATCCTTTGATTCGGGTTTTGAAAATTTTTATTTTCCGCTGCGTTATATGTATGTGATACATGATCAAAACCCTTCAACAACTAGCGTCACAATTGGGGTCATAGCCATACTTGTAAAGTCACGTTTGTGACACCCTAATTCAGCAAGATATATACGATTTTATAATGCAAAAGTATGATTTAAGCAACCCCACCTCCTTTGCATGTTGATATATACAATGTATATGCATGATATTGAATATGCCTATGCTTAGAATGCATTGAGTAAAGATATATTGTACCGCCCAATCTATATAGTAGGATTAATCCCATCATACAAGTGGAGCACCATATATCTAACTATGTATCCTATTCATATTATAGCCTTATTATTTATTAACCTTTTTACCAATTACATTTCTAGATTAGGCATGCCTCTTTTAATTTCTTTACATAATTGCTTATCATATACATGCATGCTTTTTCACTATAAATACCATTTACATACTATTTGTTGTCAAAATATCAAACATAGTTTTAATTCATACACTATACATATTATCCAACCCATATGCATGATATAAAATGTAACAAAAATTATAAAATAACTAACCCTAAGTTTGAGTCTGCTATGTCTCTTCTGGTATGGGCTTAGACTCTTTCTTGATCAACTTGGATATCTACAATATACAATGCTCTATTTCCTATGTGAAAAGAACTAACACTAAGCTATCTTTAGCTTAATAGTACTTATATGCATTAAGGCTTTCCCATGCAGTCATGCAATGTCATGCATAAATACATATAACATTTTTAAATTTAACATCAAAGAATTTAATATATTAATATATGAAATTCTTGTGCAATTATAATATATTTTTCTTTTACTTATTTACCATATTATTTACATCTAACTCAAAACAAACATCATCAATATAACTCATTCAAATTCCAAATTTCCTTTATTAAATATTAGCCCATGTCTCATCCTTGGACTTTTTGGATATGTAGCATGAAGTAGGGGCGTTTGTGGAGCTAAAGCCACCATACTCACCATAATCTCAAGTAAAAGGTGATCGCAGAGCTTAAGCCACCTTGACTAATCACATAATCTATATACTAATAGGATTAGGGGCACTCTCGGAGCTAAAGCCACCTTGTCCTCGCATCCATATCGGTACGTACCACTTGTCTCCTTAATAGTGCACCATTTATCCTAAGTTAGTCCTCAGGTAGACAAATAAGCATATAAAACTATTGTTCACTTGTCTTCACATGGATTCATTTCAATTCTTATATACATTTTTTATATTTTCATGATCAAGACACATTTAGATTCAAAATAATGTTTTTATATCATATTTCATTACATATTATCATGTAGAGGTCATATATGAGTAATAGGCATGTGTTTAAGTCATAAAAATACATAAATCTTGTTTTAATACATAGTGTCATGGGTGTGACTCAAACAATCATGGGTGTGACCCCAATTGCGAACCTGGTTGGGAACCCTTATGTTTTATCTTGTTACATTTGTCACGGGTGTGACTCTCTAAGTCACGACCATGACTCTGTTAAATCTTTAATTTCACAAGTTTTAACTCTTCCTTTATGGCACATAACACCCATAAAATCCAACTGATATTTAATACATTTCTCAACATTTCAAGGTTCAAAGCATGTCAAGATTACCCAATTATCATATTCAAGTTATAAACCAATGTTGAACATATATTTAATGCCTTAGTTCTCTTATTACCAATTGAATTTCACAATTACTCATTTATTTTCTTTAGCCTATCACTTTTTCTTCGTAATCGTTCTTTACACATTTTAATAATTTGCATGTTGTTCCATGATTCTAAATATGCCATAACATGTCATTTTATCATATGAACACACAATTTATGCCATCAACATATTCAAGCATGCACTTGGGCAAACAATAATGCATATGTGTACACACGACAATGAAGCTTTGCAAAATTCCTAAGATTTAGGGCTTGTCTACCCTTCTTGTCTCTTGTCTCCTTCCTCTTCTTTATCTCTTAACATAAACATAACAATTTCTATCAATTTCCACAATTATGGAAAATACATAATCATAAATCTACCCCAAAATTCCCAACCTACTTCTATGATGCATGTTTTTATCTTAACAATATGGTCTCCTTTCTATTTATAACCTCCACCAACTCTCTTTAACAAGAGAACGCACTATCTCCTTCAATAAACAAATATCCTAGCACAATGATTCTTCCATCAATCTTGACAACCACAACTAAATAATCTCAAAATCCTCACAAAGGAGTTAATGAAATATGTCTTGCTTACCTTTAAAAGGCCAAAAACATATGGATTTGCTAAGAAAAACCAAGTTCCTCCTTCCACCTCAAGCTTCTCCTCTCCACACTTTGATAATTCTCTCAATCCTTGGTTTAATCTTAGTTTAAATGTAAGTATAGGTGTTTAAGGGCTTAGAACTTCATGGGAGAAGGCTAGGATATTGTTTGCAAGGCAAGGGGTCTTGTTTGGGTGTTTGAGGGACGAAATGGCTGTGTAAAATGAAGTTTGGTCGGTGTTCCACCTTATATACCAATGGTGTCATGACTGTGAATGATTGTATCATAGGCGTGACATATGTAATTTAGCAACCGCCTTAAAAATTTCGAGAAATCTCCAGTTTGCTTGACTGTCACATCCGTGAACATTTTAGTTATGGGCATGAACACTAAATTTCCCCACTTTTCACTCTATTTTGACCCCGAATGCAAAACCAAAGCCAAATTCAAGCAATATACCCTTCATATACCCCAAATATACTTTCTTTTCCTTACAATATACCTCTCATATATTCTATATATATTATTTATACTCTCATCATACTAAGCCTTAATTACAGGTATTACATGCCCTGCTCACCATTTTACTTAATAAATTAATTATATTTTATATTGTTACTTTTAATTACCATATTACCCTTTATGTACTACATTATTTTCTAGGCCCTGCTTTATGGGCATTATATATACAAATAAGATGTGTGAATAATTGATGAGAATAACCTAGTGTCAAACTCAATTGCCCAATCTTAACCTTAAAGCACAATTCCTTGAGGGTAAATGCTTCTACTTATAACTTGGAAAAAGGCTCAATTCCCTAAGTGTCAATTTCTTAATGATCAAAGCTCAATTCCCTCCTATAACCAGTGTATGCTCAAGCCTTTGAGAGGTAAATGCGTTGATTGGTAATTGAGATACACTAGAGCCTCCAAACGGTCTAACTTTGTAATAGCTATACCTGAAATCCAGATAGTGCAAGATTTAGAGATATTGGAACATTAAAATAAAAAGAAAGATAGGTAATCCATGACTCGATTAAGCATGTGTGTATGGGGTATTGATTATATATGTGAATCTTGATTGATTTGACTCTTGAATAAAGTTTTAAATGAATGCTTGACATTGTCGCCCATATAATTTGGAAATAATTATATTACTAATCTTCATATGCCATTAATAACATGAATACTTGTTGTACTTATTATGCTCTTGTTTACTACTAAGCTATTAATAGTTTAGCGTGTTATTTTCCATGCACACAAGATGTGGAGCTAGTAGATTGTAGATGTAGCAGTAGAGAAGCCAGAGCTCATGTGGAGGAGATAGTATATACCTGAATGCAGGTTTGAGACATGCATTCATGTTATGTGTTGTAATAAATCATGTCAATTAATTTAAGACTATGTAATGAGATGTAATATTGGCTTAATTGATATTAAATGGGTAAACAAGGGTTAGTATCATCTTGGGGTGATGTATGTTAGCCAACCAAATACACATGTTTAGTCAGATAAGAGATATTAAGTTTAGAACAATGTTAAAAAGTTTTAAATGGATAGGTTTTAAATATCCACATTTATAGCACTTTTGAGATATATTCTTATTATAAGGAAGGATGTTACAATATTAACATTATTTTTTATATGAGCAAAATAATTTAGCTTTCTAAATACGTAAAAGTTAAGAGTTTAATAGATTTGTGATATTTTTAAAAAACTCAAAATGAGGAACTGAAAAAAACAGATAAGCGGGACCCTTCCAAACTTGTGTCTCTACCTCCCATGGGCCCACCACTCTGGACCGTTCGATTCGGATATAAGATGTACCTAGTTTTGTCCACACGTCCACTTCACTAACTGATTATCCCCTGCTTGAGTTTTCGAATCTTCTCAACTCGCTCTTACTCTCTACACACTCGGAGAGATAGAGAGAGGTTTTCTTCATTCTATGTTCCAACTTCGAATTTAAAAAATGGCGACAAAGCCATCGACGTGGTTTCTGAGCCAGGGATTCACAGCTTTGAATTGTAAGCATAACAATGATAAGCATACAAATGTAAGATTCTTCTTGCCTTCTCATCGGTTCCTTCCTGCTTCTTGCAAAATGCGACAACGAAATTTGAGGTAACCCTTGATTTTTATTTAGGATTTCTTCTTTTCTCTTTAGGTTTTAGTTTTTTTCTTTGGAATATCATGCAGTAGTTCCCAGCATAAGAGACAACAAGTGAAGAAAGCTTCTCCCGAATTGCCACCTACTGCTGGAGATTTCCCGTCTAATGTCGATGATGATTCCGAAACTGAAAACACTTCAGTCCGTAACGCTCCTAGGTTGAATCCGGATGTTGTAGCTAATGAAGAGGTTGGTGTCAGCGGAGATATAGAGCATATTCAGGTTATTAGTGGAGAAGATGTGGATAGGAATGTAAATGTCGATTTGAAAGAGTTGGACAGTCTTACCCAAAAAATGAAATCTTTGGTATTATTCTTTGCTTCTATGCAACTCATTGGAGCTTTATTCTGTGTGAACGTTCTTTTGTTTTACCTGTATACTTGCAGTAGAGAGAATTATTTGGGGATAAATGATGCTATCTCAGTTTGGTTATTTCGATGTCAATAATTTTGCTCAGACTTTGTTGCGTTGGTTGAGTTTTGACAATATGAATTTGATAAATTTAGCTTTCTTTTCTGTCTGACAGGGTATAGATGGAGGAGAGAGGCATTCCAGTATTCCAGATGACATGAAACCTTTGGTAATCCCCTTTATCAAGCTAGAGAAAGAGAAAATTAATAACTAGGAAGTTAAATGTTCAAAGAGGCCAAGTCTCATGCCCTTGTTGTATGTGTCAATGAGAGTTAAAACTTCATTGCTGGAGCCATTGCATTTCGGAGCTGTATGAATATTTGATTTCTTGTTTTGGTTCAGTATACAGTTAAAAAACTTTGTCCCTGAATTTAGTTTTAGTTGTCTTTTGTTTATGTACTTCTTTTTAATCACCCAGGGCTTAAATATAGTTGGTGAAGAGCAACTTTCAAGAGTTCAACTTGAGGATTTGATAGGCATGCTAAGAAATACAGAAAAAAGTATATTCTCTTTCTTTTGTGTTCTTGAATTCCTCTTTTGATTGCTTCTGGATTTTATATCATTCTGCTTATTTGCAGAGAGAAGTGTGTATATATTTATAGTATCAACTATTTTTAGTTATTTTTGGATAGATGCTTGTATATTTATTTTTGCAAAACATGTGCCAGATATCATGCTTCTCAATGAAGCTCGGGTTAGTGCACTTCAAGATCTTGAAAGGATTCTTGCTGAGAAGGAAATGTTGCAGGGAGAAATAAATGTTTTAGATATGAAATTAGCAGAAACCGATGCAAGAATGAAGGTTGCTGCTCAAGAAAAGATACATGTGAAACTCTTGGAAGATCAGTTAGAGAAACTAAGAAATGAGCTGGCTTACAGGGGTGAGAATCATAATAAACTTTTGGATGAGGAAGCCACTCTGCTTCAGAATAATACTGTTCATTCTCTCAGTGAGGAGCTTAGTTCATTAAGGACAGAAAATGCATGTCTTAAAAATGATATAGAAGCCCTTAAAGAGGAGCTTAGTAATGTCAAGGATACAGATGAACGCGTTATAACACTGGAAAAAGAACGCGCACAGTTGGAATCCTCTCTGAAAGACTTGGAATCCAAACTGTCAGCTTCTCAGGAAGATGTCTCAAAATTATCTAGCCTAAAGGTTGAATGCAGAGACTTATGGGAAAAAGTAGAGAGTTTAAAAGATTTGCTAGATAAGGCAACAAAGCAAGCAGATCAGACTATTCAGGTATTACAACAAAACCAGGAGCTTAGAAAGAAGGTTGATAAATTGGAAGAATCCTTGGAAGAAGTCAGTGTCTATAAGCTATCATCAGAAAAAATGCAGCAATATAATGAACTGATGCAGCAAAAAATAAAGCTATTGGAGGAACGTCTTGAAAGGTCTGATGAAGAAATACATTCTTCTATTGAATTATACCAAGAATCTATCCTGGAATTTCAAGATACACTTAATAGCTTAAAAGAAGAAAGCAAGAAAAAGGCATTAGATGAACCCATAGATGATATGCCTTCGGAATTTTGGAGCCTTTTATTGCTTATGATTGATGGTTGGCTCCTAGAGAAAAAGATATCACCAGATGATGCAAAACTGTTGAGAGATATGGTATGGAAAAGAGATAGGCAAATTTGCAACTCATACTTTGAGTGCAGAGAAAAAAATGAACGTGAAGCTATTTCTACATTTCGCAAATTGACATCATCGTCAAAAAGGTAATGAATTTTTAAGTACTAAATTCTATGAATTGTTGCAGTTAGCTGATTGATGCCTTTTCTTGATCTGTAGTTCAGGATTGTATGTCATTCATATTGCAGCAGAAATGGCACCAGTTGCTAAGGTGGGCTCAACTTAGCCAACTCCTATTTGTGATTTCTTGGAAATATTTTATTTATCTTTGTTCTTCAAATTTCTTTCCCATGTAAATGTCTGTACTGATGCTAAATATGGTTTGCTGTCCATCTTAATTTTAGTCATTTTTGAGTTCAGTCACATTTGAATTTGAATAATGTGCTGTTTAATGTAATTTCTCTTTCATGGATATATAAATTAAGGATCAGGGTCCTCTCATGTTCAAGTGAAACATGCTAGGTTATGTTCAAACAATCTCAGTCGTTCAATTCAAATGAATAATTGAAGTTTAATCACCAATAGATGTCTTGTCAAGTTCACTTGCACATGAGAGGATCCTAATCCATAAACTTAATAGGCATTTGGGATTGTGTATCACATCCATTATACTTTGTTGTTGTGCCTATAATTGCATCTGCTTTCATGGCTATATATTGTAAATGAAGTAATCTATGTTAAACATTACAATTGGTCAGTAGACGTACAAAAGAAACCAGTGAGTCAATAGTTGTGATATCCAAGAATGGAATTGATGCTCGAGACTGTGAGGGAGCATACTAGACATTGGCCAAATGAATATTTTTCAATTTAATGCCCCTATCTTATCTTTAGTTTTAGATAAATACATATAATACATATATGCCCAATTGACCAGACTTTCTTCTTCCTTCCAGTTATTATTATTACTACATGGGGTTGATGTTCAGAGTTCAATATCTTTGACATGGTCTAGAAGGGGTGCACATATTTTGTTGCAGATCAATCTTGGCAGCTTTTTTCAGGACCATTCTTAGTTGGATTCCAGCTCTTTTTTGTGTAGATATCTCAATGCATGTAAATAGCCATTTGGACATTATTTATCATGCTCATTTGTACACTACATATTATTGTAAAATGTTTTACAGTGATGCACCTGTACTAGATTTTCACACAAATAATTGTCTTACATATTCTCCAGATTTTAGCATCAGATTGCATGGATTTCTTTTTTCTTGCTTTGTCATTCTAAATAAAGTGGAATGTGCACGAGGATTCACTCAGCTATCTGTATATAGTCAGGACAAGGTTTAGTTAACTTGAGTTTAATTATTTTCACATTCTTGGCAGCTGGAAAGTGAAACATAGAATCTTTGGTGTTGTACTAATATCATGCCTAGGAATTATGTGCCAAATAAATGTTTGTCCTCATGAAATACTGCATGGGTGTTCTGATTGAATAATTCTGAATATTTTTCTACAAATTCATGGAAGGTTAATAATTGTTCTTTTTCATTTTTCCTTTTCGTTTGTCTTGTTGTCAACTTATTATTGTTATATTTATTATCTGTGCTATTTGTTCTTTTTTCCCACAGGTTGGTGGTTTGGGAGATGTTGTGACTGGTCTTGGTAAAGCATTGCAAAAGAGAGGCCACCTTGTGGAAATTATTCTGCCTAAATATGACTGCATGCAATATGATGGTATTGGCAACTTGAGGGTATGATAAAAAATGTTGCCTTGAGCAACAACTGAAAGACCATGTATTTTGTGAATTTACTTTAATAATCCAGTTGTTTGTACAGGCCCTAGACGTGACTGTGGAATCATATTTTGATGGAAAATTATACAAAAACAAAATATGGGTTGGCACCATAGAAGGTTTACAGCTCTTGTCAAATTTTTACCAAGGTTTGTTCAAGCAATGTATCTTGATTGGAGGTTTTGATCATGCAGGTCTTCCTGTTTACTTTATTGAGCCTCATCATCCTGACAAGTTCTTTTGGAGAGGGCAGTATTATGGAGAGCATGATGATTTCAAACGCTTTTCATTTTTTAGCCGCGCTGCACTAGAGCTGCTTCTCCAAGCTGGCAAAAGTCCAGATATAATTCATTGCCATGACTGGCAGACAGCTTTTGTTGTACGGATCGATTATGAGACACCTCAAATTTTTTCTTTTTGAAATAGTTGATCAATCATTTTGCTACAATGAAAATGCCTGTTCTGTTTCAGGCACCACTTTATTGGGATATATATGCCCCAAAAGGATTGAATTCAGCTAGAATATGTTTTACATGTCATAATTTTGAGTACCAAGGGACTGCACCTGCATCAGACTTGGCTTCCTGTGGGCTTGATGTTCAACAGTTAAATAGGCCAGATAGAATGCAGGACAATTCATCACATGATAAGATCAATCCTATTAAGGTATTGCCATCATTCATCAACTTGGCATCTTTCTTTGGTGGATTATCTGCCTCCTTTTCTCATGCTTTTCCTTTATCCAGGGTGCAGTGGTGTTCTCAAACATTGTGACAACTGTATCACCCACCTATGCACAAGAGGTGCGGACTGCTGAGGTATGGAATCTTGTAGCTGTTTAAATGATATGTTGCTTTCCTCTACTTCATAATATTGACAGGAGATATTGTGCACAAAAATTTGACTATTGAAATTTCATTAGATGTTAAAAAACCTTTTGATAATATGTTAGAGGTAAGCCATCACAATTTCTGGTTTATGCATAACTATTTGTGGGAAACTGTTGAATATTGCTTCTGGCTGTGTTTTCTAATTGTGTTATTGATCTAGCAGTAGCTGGAACTGCAAATACATTTGCATGTTTCAGAAAGTATATAACTATTGGTTCTGGTGCCCGAAAAGTATATAAATGCATAGCACTTTACTAATTGCAGTGATGTTTGATTATTACTACCAGTATACACACAAAGATGTCGCAAAAAACTGTTTGGCTTTTGTCATGTATCTGCTCTTTGTTTTATTAGATTTGATGGTTTCATATATTTTTTTTTTTTTTGGGGTCAGAACTCAGCATATTTGTATGAACTGCAAAAATGAACATTTCAAAATCAAACATTATGCTATATGGATGGAAACTCTTGCATCTATTGTAATTTAGTCCATAATTCAACTCTACTTTGCAGTCCTGGTTCTTCCATCCATTTTTGGTTTAACTGTCCTGTCTTGTTGGGTTTTTTTTATATTGTTGCTGCAAAAATAGCAATGCATGGGGGGCGAAAAGATGATAATTTTTGAAACACTAATGTATTCTAAAATAATACTCCACACATACACACATATTTATATATTTCATATTCTAATCTGTGAATTTAGTTTTTTTATATTCCAATTCTTATACATAATTTATTCCTACTTCAATTTCTCAAAATTAATTTCTTGAAAATTGAAAAGTGGTGGATGTGAAAGTTCAATATCAAACCAACAATCACAATTTATTAATCTTGATGTTAATAAAGAAGATTATTTGGATTTCTTTTCTTATTTATTTATGCTACAAAACATCAAAGTTGAGTTAAATAACTACAAAAATATGAATCAATTGCATAAAAAGGGTTTTGTTCTGGTTGCATCATTCGTTGGAACTGGAACTGGCAGTTTTAGAACTGTGGTCAGGGCTACAAGGAAAAGCCAAAATATAGTTGTCATCTTTCCATTTCATGCTGCCTTGACACATAAAAATGGAAGGAAAATAATAGCTCCTCAAACATATTTCTGAAATTACAGTTTATGGTTAAGAGATACAAAACCAAATGGTCTAGTGAATGGTTTTCATCTAAAGTTTATTAAAATTGGGTTCTTGAGATACCTTTCCATTAGATGAGAGGCTATCGAAGCGGTTAAACCTTTAGAGGTGACAGCATTTTCAGGAAGAAATGCTCATTTTTGTGACATTCTTGTTTCTGGTCTTCAACCTGATTGTGTCTATATGTCATGCCTTTCTGATGATAGTTAATGATGAGCATTGAGAATAATACATCAATCTGCAAGTTTGTTAAGAGTAAATGTCTTTTGTTGATTTTGTTTTATTCATGGGTTTGTTTGTCTTTTACAGGGTGGAAGAGGTCTCCATTCAACTCTTAACTTTCATGCTAAGAAATTTATAGGAATTCTTAATGGAATTGACACCGATGCATGGAATCCTGTGACTGATACTTTTCTCAAAGTTCAGTACAGTGCTAATGATCTTGAAGGCAAAGCTGAAAACAAATTAGCTACAAGAAAGTATCTTGGACTGTCCACTGCAGATGCTAGGCAGCCATTGGTAATATTCTTTCAGAAGTATCACATAATTTTTATTTTTCTTTCTCTCTTTTGGGACCTGTGGATTTTAGTGGTTTGTTATTCTGTGTCCTTTTTGGCGATGGTACTGGTACTTTAATGCATGACCAGTACCTCAATTATTACTTTGACTGATCCTGTGATCCATGAGTCAGAGCAACTCACTGGAAAAAAGTGTGTTAAGAGTTATATTATGAACTTTTCTTTATCAATAAATAAGAATCCATCCTGCTTTGAGCATGGAACTGCATCTTTTAAGTGCCTCCTTGTTTTTCATTGTGTATGCGTGAAAACTTGAGCAATTTGGTAAATTTAGTGCTCAATATTCCACGTCTTAAGAGAAAAGTTTGATTCTGATGTTGTATCAAATTTCTTTGCTCAATCTAATGCAAGTGCACACACATGTCACTGTATATATATTAATTTCTAGCACTGATTGATATATTGAGATTGTGAGGTAGCACATACAAATTCTAATGCCATTTGAATGCTGAACTTTCTAACACATTATTTTAAAGAAAGCACCTTTCAACCTCAAAAATCTTCTTTTTCTTTAAGTAGGTAGGCTGCATAACGAGATTGGTGCCCCAGAAAGGTGTTCATCTTATTAGACATGCGATATACCGAACACTGGAATTGGGAGGACAATGTCTACTTCTTGGCTCAAGCCCAGTAGCACATATTCAGGTAATCTTTTCTTTTTCTGCTAGAAAAGCAGATGCAATCCCCTGCATGTGTTAGATATAATTTCTTAACCCTGATGACAACATTTTTAGAGCAACTATAAATTTTATGATAGATGGCATTAGTCATTGCTGCATTTGGAGAAGGAACTCCTCTAGTTCCCCACCAAAAACAGTAAAAATAATTAAATTCGATGTACTTAAAGGATGCTTGTAGCTGGTAAATTTCAAAATAATCTCAGCATCAGGTTTTGACTACCCAGAGCAACTAACAGGTTTATCTTGGAAAAAAAAAAGTTTCAACTGCTATGACAAGTGGCTAGTTCATGTGTGTGTTGTGAATGAACATGTCCTTGTGTTACATGTGTGGATAGCTGGACTTGCAATTCTACATACAATTTGCCAATACATGCACTTGATGTCCTTTACTTGGCATTGAATAATTCTTTTCTAACTATTTTCTCTTCTCTGTACTGGCTCTATAGTTCAGTTTATTCTTGACCATCATTAATTAAGATACTCTTTTTTTAGAGGGAATTTGAGGGTATTGCGAACCAATTTCAAAATCACGAGCACATTCGGCTGATACTGAAATATGACGAATCTCTTGCCCATTCCATTTATGCAGCTTCTGACATGTTCATCATCCCATCTATCTTTGAGCCTTGTGGCCTCACACAGGTAAATCTCTATTATTGCCTGCCTGTGCAAATATTTTGGAGTGGGAAACAACTGGAGTACATTGTTCTCTCCCAATTGAATGTAATGTTACAGAGATATTTGGAAGTGGCACGCGCAACTCTCATTATAAAAATTGAACTAGGCTCCAGAACCTTGTTTGTGATTTAAAATATATATCCAAATATACAAAATCTTTTTATATTCTTGCATACCATGGGGCCTGCTCCAAATGTGGACGCATTTTAAGTCTTCTTTCTCAACTATTTTCTGCAGATGATAGCAATGAGATACGGTTCCATTCCCATTGCAAGAAAAACAGGCGGCTTAAATGACAGGTATGGTATTTGATATTTTGCATAATATCAGTTATTTGCCTGAAGTAAAATATATTTAACAGTTGCATCTGTTTCCCCACTAGTGTTTTTGATGTTCACGATGATACAATTCCAGCCCAATTTCAGAACGGATTTACATTCTTGAATCCTGATGAACAGGTATGTATATATGTATGGCAGAATACTTGGTTTTATCTTAATTACCTTTCCATTGGGGCTAGAATTAAAACATTTACCGTGCCTGTCAACTGATTTGGCCTGCACTCGTCACTTTGGACTAGAAACTTTATCATCTGTAATGAACAGTTAAATTTCTTCCCTTGCTCCTGGAATTTTTGCCCAGCTCATATCAAACATGTTCGTTTGGGTAGTCAGTTCTGATTAATATAAATATTTCACTAATGTACAGGGAATAAGCAGTGCTTTAGAGCGTGCATTTAACTACTATAGGAACGATTCTGAGGGCTGGCAGTGGCTTGTTCAGAAGGATATGAATATAGATTTCAGTTGGGAATCTTCAGCATCACAATACGAGGATCTCTATTCGAAGTCGGTGGCCAGAGCAAGGGCAGCATTCAGTCGGGCTTAAAACCGTGGCAAAATGGGCATTTTCTGAAGCTGTGGATCTGAACTTGAGTTATTGCTCGATTCATGGATGTAAATTTAGACTCTTAACTCCAAGGTGCCCTGCAAAGTACCTTCCCGGAGCTAATTTATGATATTAGCAATAGGCTGAAACAGCCTTGTGAAATCAGCTCGGCATGTTGTACTCCTTTTCAAATATTTCCTTGGAGGTGGGAGGAATGCTGAGCTTAACTAGTAGGGTTAGAGCTGGCAATTCGTGTCGTGTTTAATCATATCGTGTTTTATTTTGTGTTATGTCTTATTTCGTATCGTATTTAATCGTGTCGTGTATTCGTTATACTATACAAAACTATTTGATGCGATCAACTAAACGTGTCTACATGTATATACATACACGACATGAGAAAAATTATACATAAATATTAATATAATCATACAAATAATGCTATACAATATTTATTTATATTTATTTATATATAAAATATACTAATATAATTAATTTTAATATAATTTATTATATATAAATATATTATAAATATTTAAAATATTATAATCGTGTTTAATCGTGTCTTGACAGGGTAAAATATGTTTATGATACAGTTTTTTTCATGTCTTAATTGTATTGACATTATTATGATCTATATCTGTTGAGTTCAAACTCATATATGTCTAAATCTGTGTCATTTCGTGTTTAATTGTATTGTATTTCAAATTGCCAGCTCTAAATAGAGTCGCATAATTCTTTTGTTGATAAAACAAAATGGAACTATATATGCCATTTTACGACAGAAAATTCAGTTGATGCTTATCCTTTTTTTTTTTTCCTGGAAAAGGAGAACAAAACCCAATTACATCAAAATTCTAGCAGCAAAAGAAACCCCACTGGTATCCCCTGGCAAGATGAGAAAAGAACCGGAGGATGCTGGTGATGCTTATCTTTTTTATCATCGTTCTAGATTCAACTTCTCCTTCAGAATTTATTATATTTTTATCTTGAAAAAGTACTTTTTCCACATTTCCAATCCTGTAACGTCGGCAGTATTTTTGCTGCTTGATCTTGGAAACTTGATGATTAATTACATTTTCATTGGTAGCATTATTTTTCTATTATTATGGCTTTCCTGTTGCTTGAATTCTTTCTGTCAGATGGTTCAAGTGTTGAAAATCCGCAAAAAGCACTTTTAGAACATAAAATTCACATAATGCATTCCATTAGCTCACAATAAATTACATCTCAATCCAACTATTCAAACAGAAAAACTCTCTTCTCAATCTCACTTTCCAGGGACGAAGTTTGTGGCATAAGCCCAGGCATTGTTGTTGACTGGGTCAGCAAGGTGATCAGCCAGGTTCTCCAATGGTCCCTTTCCAGTAACAATGGCCTGAACAAAGAATCCAAACATAGAGAACATAGCCAGTCTACCATTCTTGAGCTCTTTCACCTTCAATTCAGCAAATGCCTCTGGGTCATCAGCCAAGCCCAATGGGTCAAAGCTTCCACCTGGATAGATTGGGTCTGTCACCTCACCTAGCGGCCCTCCGGCAATTCTGTAACCTTCAACAGCACCCATCAACACAACCTGGCAAGCCCAGATAGCCAAGATGCTTTGTGCGTGGATCAAGCTTGGGTTACCCAAGTAGTCAAGACCACCCTCGCTGAAGATTTGTGCTCCGGCCTTGAACCACACTGCCTCGCCAAATTTGACACCGTTGCGAGCTAAGAGCTCGGGGAAGACGCATCCAAGGGCTCCAAGCATGGCCCATCTGGAGTGGATTACTTCGAGCTCACGGTTCCTAGCGAAGGTCTCTGGGTCAGCAGAGAGCCCAGCAGTATCCCAGCCATAGTCACCAGGGAACTCACCGGTCAGATAAGATGGGGGCTCACCAGAGAATGGACCCAAGTATTTGACACGGTCTGGTCCGTACCATGGGCTTCCAGAGGAAACAGACTTGGTGGCGGTCTTTCTCATGGAGACACGGCCATTGCCCATGAGCTCAGAGGCGGAAGGGCTGAGCTTTACAGCCTTGCCGGCAAATGAGGGGGAAGAGAGGGCCATTGTAGAGGTAGCCATTGTTGAGTACGTCTCCTTTTCCTGTGGCTTTTAATTTGATGCGTGGAATTGGTGGAAGAGAGAGGTGGGTTTAGGTGGGTATTTATAGGGGGTTTCCTTATCTTACTGGTGTCCATATCCTGGATTTCATGAGGATTTCGGAGGAAGGTCTCTTATCTAGAGATATCAAAATCTCTCATTTCATTGGAGAATGAAGATTTTGGTGGGTTGTTCTAATAATCCTAGTTGGCACTCTTTAGGCCACCAAGTTTGTTAGATTGATTTCTTACTGAACCAATGTGGACACTCCGCGTTCAAACAACTTTTGTAGTGAAAAATCTTTTGTCAAATAATTCAATATGCAGTAGATTTTTGTGTGAAAGATATATTTGATGTTAATGTACTAGAAAGAGCAAAAAAAAAGAGATCGATGACTAAGATTTCTTCTGATAATATTAGTTCAAGAGTTTGCATTAAAGGGTCATTGCAGCATACTAAAAATAAATCATTTTGGATTTTGAGTGGCTGAAACTAAATGTCTATAAAATATCTGCACAACTCAAGATAGCTTTACATAAATCTTCAAACTGAGATTAATTAATTATGTGTTCATTAGATTTCCATTTCTATGTGACTGAATCTTTGAGTTTTTTTAGTGATTTATATTCATGAAATTGAAATGAACATCTAAAAATAGTGTTTCACTAAAGAATGACTTTGTTACCTGGTGCTGCTAAAATGACATCTATTTGCTTCATCTTTATTATTATTGACTTATTGAGCCTTCGTTTGGATATAAGAAAATTTTGATTTGCTTTAATTAAATAAAAAAATAAAAAAAATGATTTACTTTTATTGTTTATTTGGGTGTAATTAAAAATATATAATTTTATTTTATTATCATTTTTTAATAAAAATGTTATATATTAATTTTACTTTTCTTAATCAAATTTTCTTTGCATTCAAATAATGAAAAAGGAGAAAATTATATTTACTTTCTCTCATCACAAGATTTTTAACTTGATGTTTTATATCTTTTTATTATGTAATTTGAAATGAGAAAAATATAACTCATATTCTGATTAAAAAAATTCTGATTTAATAACTTTAATTGCAAATTTTTTTTTCTTTGTTAAACATAAATTATTGTACTATAAATTAGTTTTTTGGATGGTGATTGCAAATTGTGAGTCTCACTACCATATCATTAAAATTTTATCTACACTTTTAAATACATTTTGTCCTGACATCAATTTCAGTTTGTGGGATCCAATTGATATTTTAATATATTATATTCAATATTAATAATTAAAATCTTAAATTATTTTTATTGTTAAATAAATTGAATTTTATTGTTATAAATTAATTAATATTAAGATTAATAATTTTTGTAAAAATTAATTATAAGACTTTAGAATAATTTAAATAAATCACACAACATTTCATTAATAAAAAAATATTACATAGAGAATTTAAAAAAACTTAAATAAAATCCAACATTAAAAATTTATAAAAAGAAAAATACTACATTAAATATAACTAATTATATTAAATTAAATTTATGCTTTATATTATGAAATTGAATTCATCAAATTAATTATATTTTTAATTTTTATAATTATACAATAAATTAATATATTAATTCTACTTAATTAATTATATTAACCATTAATTACATATTAATTGATTTTAAATATATAAATTAATAAATAATATTATTTATTAATTTTATTTAATTATTATTATTAAATAATACATATGAAATCCACAAAAATTTTTTGATCACTTGAAATTCTCTCCCCCATTTGCTCTTGAAAATACTATGTAAGCCAATAATCATACTCTTATACTATTAATTTCATATATTCTATCATAGCCATCTTGGAGGGTTCCACACAGCTAGAGTTCCTCACATCTGGAACGTCACAAAATTGTAGTCCTGATTAGTACACACATGATGGCAATTAAATCGCCCAAATTCGAAATTTTAATAAAAGGAATACTTCCTTGGCAGGAATATCTGGTTGCTAGGGCGGATTATTGCCCTCTCTCTTTTCTATGGAGATATATAGCTATATCCAAAGGGACATGTGGCAACTCTCTATTGGAGGGAAGTATGACCTGCATCGAATATGGCTGAGATTTTTATTTTTTGATAAAGAATATGGCTGATATTTTTTTTTAAAAGTTATATATAGCACCAAAAACAGTACAGAAAGTGAAGTTTGGATTAGAGATTGCCAAGTTGACATATAAAACAAAATCTCAAAATGTGACCAACCAATAAGAATCCACCTGTGGATATCCCCAGATAAGCACCCTCTCTTTTAACAACCCATATATATATGCAACCCTCAAGTACCCAGCAATATTCAACAAACACATCCTTAATTATTTGAGTTGAAGTGTATAAATACTCTTAAAGAATAGCATTAAATCATTTATCCAAAACGGTAATTAATAGATACCACTAGCAATTGCTTCCCTTTGTATATTATTAGTATATAAAAGAGACTTTTGTATTTTTTTTTATTAGATGCTTCTCTTTACAAATAAATACATTTGGTTGGTGGATTAGATTTATTTGTTAAGAACAAATATATCAGAATCACTTAGATGCGACTATTTTGGAGAAAACAGTCGCATCTAAGACGGTTAAAATCACAGTTTGATCAGGTTATATACGAATATTTTCTATTAAAATAGTCGCATATGACCACATCAGATGTGACTGTTTTAACTAAAACATTCATATTTAAGTGGCTCAAATATATTTGTTTTGAAGCAAAATATACATATTTGGTTTATTTTTTTTATATTTATTATTTTTTGCATTCTTGTAACATGTAATTGTAAACAATCTACAATAGCATCAAATATATAATATTTTACATTTAAACTCGAGCCATTATAGGCTTTCCAATATTCAAATTAAACTATAAGTATAAGATACAGTTACAAGCATTTTACAACTACAACTTCAACACATAATCTATTATAGGCTTTTCAACAACTTTAACTTACAAGCAACCTAAACAATTTATCAAATAACTCAAATTCAATAGCCTAAATTCAAAAACAATACTCATTATATACAAGACACAATAAAACAATTAAATTTGCATTTAAAAAAATTGTAATATAATACATATATAATCTGCAAATACTTTAAAAAATTTGCATTTAGAATTTTATATACACTCAAATTCAAGACACTTAAAATCAAACAACTCAAATTCAACAACCCAAATTCAAAAACAATGCTCATTACATATAAGACACAATGAAACAATTAAATTTGTATTTAAAAAATTGTAATACAATGCATATATAATCTACAAACACTTTTAAAAAAAATTACATTTAAAATTTTATATACATTAATATGCAAAAAAAAGTTGCACCACTTTTTTTGAACTTTATCAACTTGTGCCTAAGTATATGGTCGCTTTCAAAAGTTGTCTATAAAACAAACTAAATACAAAATAGAAAACACTATGAGAATTATAATAGCTAGCAAACTATAATTGTAATAAATTGCATATAAGTATCAGAAATAACATTATCTTATGCAATAACATATCCGTGTTATATTGGGTTACTATGTCATAAAAGTTGATATGGGTACCATAAGTGCAAAATGAAATTCAAATTTAATTAGTATATAGAAATAATAAAATTATTATGTTGATGAATTTCCAATCTAAGGAGTTGGAGGTATCTCTTCCAGCATTAATACAGTATAATTTTATATTAATACATGTAGTCAATATAACAAAAAATTAGAATAAACTATTAGCGCAACTATGACAATTTATATATTAATAGGTTCTCTAATAGCTAGTGGTCTACTAGAGTTATTGAGAGGATTCATAAATATATCTCACTCTATGCGAAATTAAAAACAATCAACATCCAGTGTTGACTGTAGATATATAAATTAATAAAAATGTCATGATAAAATGTAATGCAAATATGATTAAATGCAAAAATTATCTTACTTTTGAATATATGGTAGTAAAATAAAATTCTTATATATGTATGCCTTCAGAGCATCTACCATATAATTTTGTACTGATTTCTTCTCCTTCTTACATAGCCTATTTAAATAACTCAGACATAAAAAACCAATCAGTGTAGATGATTGGTTGTACACTCTAAAGCACTTGCATGCATGAATCACAAAAGTAATATAAGATTAAACTATCTTAGAATATAACAGTTCAATATTTACAATTTTAACTATATACACTATAATGACTTACTGCATAAAATTTTGAAGACCGAAACATCAAGTCATTCTATAGAAAGGAGCTAAGGGATGTCTTCTCATCCGACAAAGGTTTCGTTGTCTGTCATCTGTGGATACCAAAATAACTCTTAAAAAAGAGCAATTTGGAACATGTATCCATCATCTAGCTCAAAAACAAAGTCATCCAAGCTGAGCATACGACCACTCAAACTTGATAAAATTCTCTCTTTAACCAAAGGCTTTGTAACCAATTCTTTTGTAAAACCGCTATCTTGATCTAGTTGTGCCTTCTTTGAAGGTTGAATTATGATTTTCTATCAATTAATAGTATATTATTACGATGTATTATAACATAAATGAAATAAAGTGCTACTACTATTAATTAAAGAATTAAAGAGTGAGATTGAAAAATATTAATTGATTACTCTCTAAGGACAATAAGATGTCGTGGCTATTGAACAAAATTTTCATGTATCTGTCCTATAGTAAGGAACTTACTTGAAAATACATGAAGTGGTTTTAATTCATACTCAGAAAAAGGAGAGATCCATAGACACTTTCAAGTAATTCAGGGTCATAGGAACAATGCTAATACGGAAAAGGCCCTTTTGTGAATATTATTTTTTAACTTTTGTGGCTGTTATAATTACATGGAGATCCACAAATGAGGAGGTCACAAATGTTATGTTGACTCTTTGTGGTTGTTGTCGACAATAGCAAAAAGTCATACCAAATGTGACTGGCGTGTAAACGACATCAGCAAAAAGTTTACCAATTGCGCCTGATATGTAAACGGCAGTAACAAAAAGTTATATCAAATATGCCTAGTGTGTAAACGACAGCAGTTAAAGGTCGATCAAATGTGACTGATGTTTAAACGACAATAGCAAAAAGTCTACCAAATGAGATTAACTTTCTCTAACAACAGCAGCAAAAAAGTTATTTCTTTGAAAAAAAAATATACACTTAATGTGGTTGTTTTTCTGAACAACAAGTGCAAAATGTTTTTATTTTTTTAATTTTATCAAATTTCATATATATATATAGAAACTTATAAAATCTATGAAACAATATATATTGAACCTATAGCCTCAAATAGTTACAAGCCACAACAGGCTTTTTTCCAACATTCAAATTATCAAATTCACAATAAAAAAAAACTCATAACTACTCAAATGATCCAAAGTATAAATATATTCTCAACAATATTTATCAATTCACCAATTAATAAACAATATCCATAAACCCTATCCATAGCAATTTATAAATGCTCAATTCTACACAATGTTATATATCTATGCTCAATAATGTCCATACACACAATTCATAAATGTTCAACAATTAATATCCACACAATCTAAGATATTAAAAATTTATATACAATCACTTAAAAAGAAATCGGACCATATTTATCAAATTTCATCTATGCTCTCTTGAGTATATGGTTCGCCTTTAAAACCTACAAATAAATTAAACACAAATAGAATACATGATAAGAATTAAAAAAAAAATTAGCTATCATACTTTAAATAAATTTAAATTCCGAAGTTAGTATAAAAGATAATATACCTTATGCAATGTAGTATTCACGCTATGTTGAGTCACATGTACCTCATTACATAGTACCTATATTTAATATTTCCTTTTTATTTCGGTGATGAGTTAATTTATGTTCTATTTTTATTGTGTGTTTTGGGTAGTTAATTATAGAATTTAGTGTATTTTTAAGTACTTAGTATGTTATTTCTTTGTATGCAGATCATTGGTAAAGAATGGATAGCTTATGAAGATTTTGTAACTTAAAGGGACTTGAATGGGAATTTGCTAGAAGTATGTCTAAGTTAGGCAACACGCCTGGGTGACCTTTGTGCCTTAGCCAACTACGCACTCGGGTAGATGACTACACACTTGCGATGATTTTACAAGTGGCCATTTGCATGTTCGTGGTGTTTTTCACACTCGCGTTCATTGATCAGGTGAAGCTACTATGCACAACTAGTGTGGATTTGCACATTCGTATCGATTTATCCTGCCTAGCTACTATGCACAACTCGTGTCCCTTATCACATGTGTGGTGTTTTTACTGCCTACGATCATTATGCGCGTCCGTAACGTTTGCAAAGTCAGAGTTCAATTCTAATTTGGATTCCTAATTTGGTACGAAAATTGTGATTTGTCTAGCTCTGATTGATTGATTAATTTGGAAAAAATATTATGAGGGAAATTATATTTGAATTAGGACTTTGGAGTATTATTTAAACAAACTTTTAGTTTTAGGATTTTTTCTTTGGTTCCTTTTACTTTTTCTTTACCGGTTTTATTCATTCCATTGGGGGATTTCTACTGCTATTCAATTCGGAAGATGATTAATTCGTGAGGATTGCTTGGAGATTAGACGACTCGTATCAATCTTTGGATTGAAGATTCGACTTTTTCCAGGGAACATTCCTCTACTTTCCTATCTTTTTATTTGTAATATTTAGTTTATTGGTATAGTAATGCTAGGCTAAATTATTCTGGGTCCTTAGCTAGCGGAATCCAATTTTGTATTGAACCCTAAATATTTTATGGAATGAATTTTGGATTACTTTTTAGTTTCAATTGTACTTAATTAATTTCTATGTTTGATAATTGTTTGATAAACAATTATTAAATTGAGAATAAAAATCTTAGAGTTTGATTATTAGGCGAACTATCTGTAATCATACTATATATAAAAGTGGGAGTTAGGAGGGGGACATGCAAAATTACCGAAAAGCCAACCTAATTGTATTATTTAATTGAATTAATTTTATAATTTACTAATTGAATTTATCAGTAAATAACATTAATATTTCATTAATTAGAGGTTTAGTTCCATTAGAACTAGATAACTATATTTTATATATAAAAAATCATATAACTAATATAAAAAAATAAATTAATAAAAAACTATTAGTGTCCAACATTATTATTATTTTTACATTCTGTGAATATTATTAATGAAAATTAATATTATTATTCTTAATTACAAATAAGTGATAATTATAAATAAAACTCCAACATTTAATCCAATTTTTAATTTAACATCTAATATTTTTTTAAGTTCTGTGAATATTATTATTTAAAATTTATATAATTAATGTGATAAATGTATTTTATTGAGTAATTTGATGGATTGCATGATTATAAGAATTATTGGAGAATATATTTAGACGTTATAATGGAATTATGGAATGGTTATTAGTGAAGTTGAATTATGGACTATTGAGTTGATTATATATGCTGATCGGGTATATAATAAATTGGAGACCCAGATTGTAATTGACTTTATTGAGATGATGATGATATATTTTATAGAATTATGACCCGTAAGTGGGGGGGATTGTCCAGTTTTTAAAGGAAGTGTTGCCAAATTTTCGGTAGAAATTACGTTAAAATTTGAATAAAGGTTTCTATAGGAAAATCTTAGAAAAGTCTAGGCTTAGGATTTATTCTTGATATTTTATTGATATTCCTTATATTTTTATATATTCTCTAAAGATCCCACCAGCTGCACCAGAGTCTTGAGAGCAGCTTATTGAGGAATCCACAAATCTGTGAGTTAATATCATATGATTTTATAACATGCTACCCCTCTTCCCTACTTTTTCTCTAGCATGCTAATTGATATTAAATAATAATAATAATAATAATAATATATTATTATTATTATTATTATTATTATTATTATTATTATTATTATATGCTTGAATGTATTTTGCTAAAGATGTGTTTGGATGAGACTGTGATGTGATATTATGATGAAATTGTTAGGATGAGAACTATAACAAAACATGCTACTTGATGGGTTACATCAAGACCATGTGTACACCGGTGATAATTTTATAATTATGGATGGATTGATAATATACCCTGGTTGATTTCGTCTCTCAGGGAATGAAATATATTATGATACGATATGTATATGGATGTTGAGGGTGATAACCTTGGTTGAGTTCGTCTATCAGGGCACTGACACCATTTGGATAAGTGAACGACTGGAGAGAAGGACCCTGGTCGAGTTTACTCTCAAGGCGTCAGTCCTTTGGAATTAAGAGAGCCATTGGGTAGTAGAATTGAGATTTAGGGTTCTGCTTGAGTTATTCACCCAATTGTTTGATGATTGATTTCACATGATGCATGAAATCATTACATGTATATATATGATATTAGTATAATATTGTGTGACCGTGTGTTATAAAGTTATATGATATTGATTCACTCAGTGGAGGCTGACTCCTGTCGTTTATTTTTATCAGGTAGTAGATATTCTTTCAGATTGTTTTTGCCCCGTATCTTGTTTACTCTGCGAGGGCTTAATGTAATATTTTTTAAAATTATTTTTTGTATTGTATTGCATATTCTAGATCTCCGCAATATCTTATATAGGAATGTTAGACTATATATTATATGGAAATATGTCGGATGAGTATACACTCTCCCTTGGTGATGTTATGGTTATAAGTATACATTTAGCAGATTTTATATTAATGTATGATTGAGATACAAGGTATATTTATGTTTAAGATTGCTACGGGTTTTGGTGGCTTTAAGCCTACCCATTCTCTAGCGCTGGTCACAGTCCCCAGTTTGGATCGTGACATAAAATATAATTTTCTTTTATATTAAAATATAAGAATTAAATATAATTAACAAATATTAATATTTAAATTAAATGTGACTTAATTACATAATAATTAAAAGTAATTAAAATTAATTTGTTGGATAAGTTTATTATTATTATTATTATTATTATTATTAAAAATTACGCACGTGTATGATTAGAAATAAGAGGATATACAAAATTATCGTAAAATACTTATATACTACCTCTATTTTATATATGATTATTAATAATGGACAAATTAGTAATCCTTATATGAGTTATAATACAAATTCAATATCTAATAATTACGTACAAAACACGTTAATGAAAAATCATAATATCATATCATCATACTATATATAAAAGTGGGATAAGGGGGACATACAAATTTAAAAAGAATGAAAAATTAATTTAATAAAAAATATTATGAAAGCACAGTAAAAAAAATAACAATAACATATTGTCATTCAAAGTATAACAATAATGGTAAACTAAATTACAACCATGCATGTAACATATAATATAAATTTCAAAATAGTGATTACAATTCTTATAAGTTATTTAAGAAATTATAATTTCTTAATAATTTTTATATAGTTTAATAATTAATTTATTTTAATCATATACACAATGAGTTAAGTTTTTAAAATTTATTTGTATATTATTGTTGACCAAAGGGTAATTGCTCTCTATTTTAATCTTGACAATCAAATTAATTATTACTAACATTCTTGTTGAGTGTTGTTTTGATAGTGTTCAAAGTTTCAGCACATTTGGTTAAGGTTTCCTCATTAAACAAACCAAGAATTTCATAGAGACGTGTAACTCCTGACCGGGACAAGGAACTCCTGACCGGAACACAAGTCCAGACTGGAAAGTGCCATGTCCAGACCGGAAAAGCATTGCCTCAAAGTGTCTCAAAGTTCCAATAGCCAAAGCAGACCAGGAAATGCTATGTCCCGACCGGGACTGTAGAGCAGACCAAGCAAACCAAGTGTCCAGACCGGGAAACTCTGCAGGGTGATGAACCAAAAGTTCCAGTAGCAAAAGCAGACCGGGACATGGTATATCCCGATCTAGAAAGTATAGGTCCGAGTGGGACATTCAAAAAGATATGACCGTTGAAGAGGAGACACCACCATAATGTGCCACATCATCAGAAAGTCAAAACAGACTCAGGTCCTGACCGGAAAGGGTAGTCCCGACTGGGACATATTCAAAGCCTAGAAGACCCAAGTTTTTGGCAGTGGCATCATCGGACAAGTTCCGATCGGGACACTTGAACAAAAACTAGCCGTTGGAGATTTCAACCAACTAGAAGCTGCCACGTATGAAAATTGGGCATTTCCCGACCAGGACATCATGGTTCCCGACCAGGACACTCTCTCTGTAGACTGCATTTAATGCACTTGTAAGAGAATGTTAGAAAGAGTTATGACACCATTTGCAACGGCTAATTGGTAGGTAATCAGTATAAATACCTTACCAAAAGGCCATTTAATAAGAACTAACAACTTAACAAGTGCCAAAGCTATTGTAATTTATTTTCTCAATTCCTTTCATTGATTGCATTTGTATAAGGGTTCAAGTGTTAATCTAAAAACACTTGGGGTTGTCTTGTAATTGGGTAGTGTGAGCCAAATTACAAGGAATTGGTTGTTGTGTGAGCCACAAAACACAAGGGAAATTTGGGTTGAGTGTTAGCCTTGTCAAAACACCTAGTTAGGAGTGAGCTTGTTAAAACTCCAAAGATTGTAATCTAAGTGATTAGATTAGTAAATACCCAATCTAAGTTGGGGAGAGGAGTAGGGTTAGTTAACACCCGAAACTCTATAAAATTCATGTCTCAATTCTCCCTTCTCTCTTTTATTATCTTATTGTGCAAATTTTAATTTCCCACCAATTCATCACCCCCCCTCTTCTCGGTGATTGTTTGGGCAACAATTAGTATCAGAGCAAGGTCTAGAAGTCAAGCTTAATCAACTCTAGCAAAAGATCAACAATGGCATAAGAAGGATTTCAAGGCCTCAAGCCCTATTTTGATGGGTCCAACTATGCCCATTGGAAGTTTAAAATGGAGGCATACTTGGATAGTGAAGGCATTGATGTGTGGGATAGTGTTAGCAAAGAATGGACACCACCAACAAAGAAGAATGCTAAAGGAGAGGATGAACTTCTCCCAAGAGATGAGTGGGTTGAACCACATAGAAGAGCAAATGGCAAAAACAAGAAGGCCATGGCCATCCTAGCAAGCTCTTTATCTCTTGAAGAATGTGGAAGAGTTCAACATTGTCTAACAGCCTACAATATGTGGAGGACCTTGGAAAACTATCATGAAGGAATAAAGCAAGTTCGTTCTAGGAAAATTCAACTCTTAATGAACGAATATGAACTCTTCAAGATGAAGCCAAATGAGACCATCACAGATATGACCAACCGCCTACTCCTTATTATCAACAACATGAAGAAATATGGGAGACACATAAGCCTTGAAGATGTAAACAACAAAATCTTGAGGAGCCTTCCAATGAAAGACTATGGATCAAGAGTGGCGGGTATAGAAGAAGCCAATGAGGATTTGACCACCATTCCTACCGATGTGCTCATTGGCAAGCTTCTAACACATGAGATGGGTCTCATAAGAGAAAAAGAGCTTGAAGGAGAAAGAGAAAGGAAGAAGCCTCTTGCTCTCAAAGCAAGCACCACCTCCTCAAAGGCTCAAGAATTGGACCTTATCAATGATGATGGGGTAAGTGAAGAAGAGGATGAGGAGATAGCCATGCTATCTAAAAAAGTTAAAAGAATGATAGTCAACAAGCATGGGACTATCAAAAACTAAAAGCAAAGAGCTTCAAAGTTCAAAGGCTCCTCATCCAACTTCCACAAAAACAAAGAGGAGATGAAGTGCTATGAATATGGAAGGAAATGCCACATTAAATCCGAATGTCCTAAGCTCAAGAAGTACAAGGGCAAGTCCCACAAGGATGGAGAGGACAAGGGCCACAAACCTACATAGGATGATCCTACATCAAGTGATGATAAGGAAAGCCAAGAAGATGTAGCTAACTTGTGCTTCATGGCCTTAGAGGACAACTCCAATGAGGTAATATCCACTTCTTCTTCTTTTACTTATGATCATGATGATGAAGATGATGATG
>CATIWF010076855.1:0-29170 GCA_949630135.1 Balakata baccata
TATCTTGGATACTAATTCTGTGCTTTGACTCCATTCCTTGTTGCCTCATAGAGGTCGCTCATAGGCTGGTGATTGGGTGCAGCTTGAGGTATTTGAAGGTGATTGGGTAGCCAACAGAGGATTCACCGCTCCTGATAGAGGGAGAGTATACCCACGGCCTCTTGTTGGGATCATTACTCGGAAATCTCTGGCCAGAGTGGAACTGTCATGAAGATGGTCTTCAGTGACATGTCTAATTGAGTAATGAGTCTCAGTGACAAGATCTAAAATCACTTAGGCTAGGTGTGACGTAGTAGTCTAGCGGGAGCTGACACATAGTTCATGCTCTGAACCAAGTGGGGTACAGAATGGTGAAAGGATGAGCTGCACATATTGTTGTCTATGGAAAGGTTCGTAGTCAAACCATGACTTTCCGATCAATTGGGGATCATGATGTGTTGTTAGATACCGCTCATGATTTGCTTAAATTATTTGATAATTTAAGTGGCTAACATAACCGGGAACCTAATGGGCCAGACGCTTTGGAGATGTAAATAATGAGCAAAATGGCTTAGGATGAGATCCAAAATATGAGAAAATTATTTTGAGTCGGTTTGCGATAAGATCGCGGAAAAAAATTGCTCGGGGGGGTTGACAGGCCTGTGCAGGCCAGCTGGCTTGCTAAGCCTGCTAGGACGCGCACAGCAGCCCGCATGTGGCAATTAAATGGCCTAAATGGCCATTTAAGCCATATTACTATTCATGCCTCCTCACTTTCTCCTCTCTTCAATTTGGATCTATTTTTCTGTTTTTTTTTAATCTAAAAGACCCCAAAAGATAGAAAATAGACAAGAAAAAATTTTTGGGAGAAGAAAAATTTTTGGAGACAATAAGAAAATTAAAGAGTTTAATTTTCTTCTCATATGAACATACACCATCGCTAGCACTTTGAGGAATGTTCAAGCCATCTCCCTAGTACTTTCATCCTCTCATCTTCGCGTGGATATTGTTAGAGACAATCCAAGATTGGATTGTTGTGGTTTGCTACAACCCAACAAGGTGAGATGTTAAAGAAAAATTAAGAAATTATAAAGGTATAAATTCTAAATTTTCTTTGGTTAAATTAATTTTAATTGGCACATGTATAATCCTTTGATTTGGGTTTTGAAAATTTTATTTCCGCTGCATTATATGTATGTGATACATGATCAAAACCCTTCAGCTATGTGTGATGATATCGAAGCTTACTCCTTTGATATTGTTTGGTGATCATGCAAAGGCCTTTCGGTGGTATGAAAAGGTTGCTATGATAGCTTTCCTAGTCTATTCATCTATATCAGTTCCTATCTTGAAGATCTTTCCCTTCCCAATCTCCACCATTGCTGGTTCTTAAGCCAATTTAGGCCTTTCTTCCTCTGAATGATTAGTTTCTATAGTCTTTACGGTGAAAGACTTAATGACCCCTTTCAGTACTACCATACATGCTTTAGTGGTAGCTTTCCTATCTCTCTTGAACATAATCTTACCATGCTCCATAGGGACTTTTATTGTTAAATACCTGATTTTAGTGCTGGTAGAAGTATCATAGAGGCAATGTCTCCCCAAAATTGCATTGTAGGTAAAGAGTAAATCTATAATCATGAAATTTATCAAGAAGTCATGATAGTTAAAGTCATTTCCTATCTATACTATTACCTAGGTGGATCCTTCGACCTACATAGGTTGACCACTAAGACTGATCAAAGGAACTTTGACTTGCAGGGGTTCCTAAACTAACCCTTTGAGAGCTTTAAAAACATTCAAAGCTCTTAATCGACTAGGATCCTCTTAATCGAGATATTATGTATTCTATCATCTATGATTAGCACATCCTTATGTCCCTTTTAATCCACTAACCATCTTTAGATGAGAAGGTTATGGGGTGTACGATCTACTTCTTGATGGAGTATGTTCTCACCGTGTATTATTTTTTGGCAAGCTTGCTGTATATGTTGACTCTTCCGACGATAATGCTGATTATTGATGAAAGTTCTCCCCTGGACTTCTTATCTTAGCGTTGTGGGGATCTATCCCTCCTCTGCTCTTAACTTTTAGACATAACATATTTCTTCATGGCTTCTCTCTATATCAACCCTTCGATTTCATTTTTCAGCTGTTAATAATCTTCTGTATTCTGATCGTGATCTCTATGAAAATCACAATATTTGTTTTGGTCTCTCATCTCTTTATTCTTGGCGTTCATCTTGGATGGCCACTTGAGGCTTTCTCATGTCTATGTTGTTGCCATAAGTACCTAATCACGAGATACATTTAGAGGAGTATATCTTTTGTCTTGTTGGTTCTAGTTGTTCCTTTCTTTGAAGTTGGGTTTATGGTCTCCCCTACCATGATAAGGTCATTGATCTCTCCTATTTGTCTTTTCTGATGTTCTGGTGGAAGATGACTTCCTATCGGATGAGCAGCCTATAACCTCAATTGTCGAATGAGCCATATTGGGTCTTCTCAACTCTAAGAGATCGCTATTGGCTCTCATTGTCTCCTAAAGTCGTATATGCTATTTGGCCCTCAACATCAGCTCCATGAATTTTCTTGGCCTATCCAAGTTCAATGAGTTATATAATAGGTTGAAGGTTGTACTTATGGTGAAGGCTCTGATAGCCACACTATGGTCCAGGTCATTCACCATTACGACCTCTCTGTTGAACCTTTCTACAAACTCACATAGAGTTTCCTCCTTTTGGTAAATCTTCTGTCAATCTCCCTTTGGTAAATATACAAACCAAGTGTTGAATAGTCAAGCCAATTGCTCAAAGGAGTTTACACTTCCCAATTTCAACCCTTGATACTATTGTTGTGCAAAACCAACCAGTGATGTTGGGAAAACTTTACACAAGATAGAATCATGGTTGGTGTAAAGTTGCATGGTTGTGCAAAACTGTGAGACGTGGTTTCTAGATTCACCAGCATCATCATATGTTGGTAGCCCGGGAAATCTGATATCAGGATATGGCTCATGTAAAGTGATCAATAAGAGGGGAAATATTTCTCAAGCTATAGTCAAAATCACTTAATTATGGTTGAAGCTCCTTGAGCATATGTTTTATGGTATCATATAGGTTTGCTTGGGTAAAGTTGTTTTCGGTGTATCTAGTATAGTTTCAACTAATTTGAAAGAACAATGAGTGTCTTAGATATGAAGCAATGAGAGTAGAGGTGTGGGTCTTTTGGAGTTTTTGTTTTTGAGCTCATCAAGCTCTTTTTTTTATCTCATTCATTTGACTTACTACAACATAGAACTCCCTCATTAGCCAAAAGTAATCCATTTGCATGGGTGTTTCCATGTTTTCTGTCATGTTTTTGCCTACTCCTATGCCCTCCAAATGGTTATGCAATATCAGTGTGATCGTAGACTGTGGAGTCTCTTCTAAAGTATTCTTTACCCTATCTTCTCCTCTCCCTTATGTCTTACCATGTTTTCACCACACCAATTTGATAACCTTCTCTCCAACCTTTGGTTCCTATAAGGCAAGAATGGATAAGGAAGGAGCACCAGATCTATCTGGTTCAACCATTCCGAAGCTTAAGTTAATATAGGGAGAGATAGGAGAAAACTGAAGAGAGAAAAATAGAAAGGTTGTGAGTATAAGATTTTCTTACTTAGCATGCAAATGATAAATTGATTTATATAGATCTCAGTAGTATGCTTCCCATTAGTTGTTATGGTGGCTTTTTTCAATGTCCATCTCCCATTGGTAGACATCCACTCACCAATATTAGCTAGCAGCATGTTCTCCTGGCATCTGTAATAGGCGTGCCTGTAAAGGCTGTTGGGATATCTATGTCAGCACAGGCAGCTCATCCTTTTTGTGTCATTGGATTTATTTGCGTTTTCATCTATTCTTGGATGACAAGAAACCTTTATTCAATCTTGGTCTATGTCCTGTCTTCTTTCTTTGGTTGTTTTTGGTCCATCCGTCTTCCTAGTCCTAGTCTTCTTCTAATCTCATGGCAATTGATCCTCTAGGTGTGTAGGTTATTTGTGACCACAGGTCACCAAGCTCCACTTGTTCTAATTGAGAATTCTTCTTTTTTTATCAGATCACATATATCTTCAACCAGTTAATTAGGACCATATATTGAAGTTAATTCTGCTCATGCCGAATGTGACTTCAAGAAAGACAAAGTACTTCATCATAAGTTTAAGATAATTGTATATTCAGACTCAAATTTAAAATCTCTAGTTAAATTGAAAGAAATCTACGTCATTTCATTCACATCCTCCTAAAATAATTGGGCATTCTCCATTAGTTGCGTCTCATAATTAAATTAAATTAAATTCCAATGGCAAATAAAATAATATATACAGATTTTAGTTAAAACACGACGGAATATGATTTACTTCATTGATAATTATGCATCACGAAACTTATGCAGAGACTTTTTTAAATTATTGAACGGATCAAATGGCCTATTAGGAAGTTTTTTATTTTGAAAATATGATCTAAAATTAGTATTTTGATAAATAACACAATAATTAGTTATTCTGCTTGGTCGTCGGCATGCAAAATTTCCTCAATTATTTGGAATCTATAAGTATATTCGACTTTAGTACTAATAATCGTTATGATTATTGAACATAATTATGAAATTATTTTAGTCCATCAATATTATTTTGTTCGAAAGAAAAACAATATTAGTAAGAAAAAAAAATGAATTTCTTTGTGGTTAATCAGCTCTAAAAATAAACTATAATTGTTAATTACATTATAATACAATAAATTCTAATTAGGAATCTCATCTCTGCTAGTCCAATTCAACTCTGAATGGTAGAGTTGGTTTTTAATTGATTAATTGACAATTATGCACATGAAACTTTGACAATAGCTCTTTGAATAAAAATTAATGGATAGATCATATCATATGCCTTATCATGAGATTTTTAAATTTTTTTAAAAAAAAAATTATTGTGTTGGGGCATGTACAACAAACACTAATCAATAAGATAGAATCTAACGGTATATTCTAAACTTTATTATAAAAATTTATATATGCCATATGCCGATGCCCTTTGTCCAACTAATAGAAAAAAAAAATAGTAATTTTAAATAAATATTTAGACGGAAACCCTTTAGTCAACGTCTACGTATTATTTTTTATCTATTTTAATTTAATGTTTGATGACTTAATGCAACCTATATCATAATCATATCACATCATTATAATCCTAATTATAAGCATACTATATATATAAAATTGGTTAATAGATACATACAAATTTACTAAAAAAACTAACTTGATTATATTAATTAATTAGATTAATTTTATCATTTAATAATTTAATTTATTACTTAATATTATTAATAATTCATTAATTAGAAGTCTAATTCTATTAGAAATAGGTATATATATATAAACAAATAACTAATATTAAATTTGAAAGAAAAAAATAATTAAATAAAAAATATTATGAAGACAGTAAAAAAATAATATAATGGATAAAATAATTTGTATATAGTAAATAAATTAACAACTATAATGTGCAAAATAATTAATAGACTAGATAATTTAGTATAGGTTTTTTATATATAGTATGACATAAGAACCAAATATAATTAATAATCATGATTTAATTACTAAAATTAATTTGCTGAACAAAATTATTATTATTATTTATTTTATTAATAGTTACCTACCGTAAGTTTGGCAGCAAAACTTATGACCACATGGTGGTAAGAATGCACCAACCAAGGTCAGGTTAATGAGCTGGATAGAAAAGATCAATACCAAATTTATAAATTTATTTGGCATGATCTGCAGGTTGTTCAAGAAAAATATGATATGTGTATTAGCTGCTTTTATGATCTATATTATGATTGATGTGAGCGTAAAAATAATAAAATGATTGTATTTACTATTTATATTTCATGTATGCGTCTTAATAATGGATAAATTAGTAATTTGATAGAATTTGAGATAAATATATACTTTTATAATTCATTATGAATAAAAATAGTATAATAAGACGAAATAAATTAATAAAAAATAAATAAAATTATATAAAAACTAAATGACGATTAATGACGAGTCCATTATTTAATAGTTACGTGCAAGACACGTTAATAAAAAACTAATATATATAAAAGTGGAAATAGGGAGACAGACAATATGACCATAAAGTACATACTATCTCTATTTTACATATGACTTTTAATAATAAACAAATTAGTAACTTGATGGAATTAAGATAAATATGCACTCATATAATTTACTATGAATAAAATATCATAATAAAACCAAATAAATTAATAAAAAAATTAAAAAAAAAACTATAATTCAATATGAATAAAAATAGTATAATAAAACGAAACAAATTAATAAAAAAATAAATAAAATTATATAAAAACTAAATGGCGATTAATAACAAGTCCATTATCTAATAATCACATGCAAGACACGTTAATAAAAAACTAATATATATAAAAGTGGAAATAATGAAACAAACAAAATGACTATAATGTACATACTACCTCTATTTTACACGTGACTTTTAATAATGGACAAATTAGTAATTTGATGGAATTATGATAAACATGCATTCATATAATTTACTATGAATAAAATATCTTAATAAAACCAAATAAATTAATAAAAAAATTAAGAAATTTATTGACGAGTCCTATGTTGAATATGCAGACGGTAATATGTGGTATTGGTAACATTAAATCTTATGAAATTCCTCGAACTTAGTTGAGTGTTGCAATCTTAATGAAGAAAGAGTTCGGTTGGATTTGGAACATTGAAAGTTATATTAGTTGATTGGATTAATTTTGTTATTTAATAATTTAATTTATTAGTAAATAATATTAATAATTCATTAATTAGAAGTCCAATTATATTAGACTTAGGTTATTAAAAAGATAAGAAATATTAAAAAGAACAATTATTTAATAAAAAAATATTAGAAAGGTACGGTAAAAAAATATAATAGACAAAATAATTTGTATATAGTAAATAAATTAACAACCATAATGGGCAATAATTAATGGGTCAGATGATTTGGTGTAATTTTTTATATATAGTATGATATAAAAATCAAATATAATTAATAATCATTAGTAGTCCCACATCTTCAATCTCTGGATCATATGACAGCTATTCAAACATGAATCTCTCTCTTAATCATGAGCATATTATTGGGAAATAACTATTTTAATTATCTGAAGGAATCTTTACTTTTGTAAAATAAGTGTGTTTGTCAGTTTCTACTTTCTGAGTCAGAAACCTTATCCTTTTTGTCAGTTTATAATAATTTTAATTATTGCCTGTATGAACTGTCTTCACAACATAGTTTGTATCTCATACTATAAAAGGAGAACTTGTTTCATTGAAATCAAGTTTGAGTAAATAAAATTTTCTCTGAGTTTTCTATCATCATGAGTCTCTAAACTTCTCTTCTTTCTCTAATCAAGATCTAAAACCTCTAGGTTCTTTATTTCTTTACATAATTATTCACTATAGTTTCAATATAATTTGGAACTCTCTTCAATACAGAGGAACAAAATAAAAGCCTCTCTCCAATAACTTGAACTACTTGTGCGGCCTCTTTGCTTTTTTCATTCCTCTGTGTTGAAAAGAGTTCCAAATTATATTGAAACAATGGTGAATGAATATGTAAGAAAATAAAAAATATGGAGGTTTTAGATCTTGATCAGAGAAATTAGAGAAGTTTAGAGACTCATGCTGATTGAAAACTCGAGAGGATTTTATTTACTCTAACTTGATTTCAAAATGAAACAAGTTCTCCTTTTATAGGAAGGGATACAAACTATGCTATGAAAACGGCTCATACAAGCAATAATTAAAATTATTACAAACTGATAAAGAGAATAAGGTTTCTGGCTTAGAAAGTAGAAACCGACAAACACACTTATTTTATAAAAGTAAAGATTCCTTCAAATAATTAGAATAGTCCTTTCACACTAATGGGCTCATGACTAGGAGAGAGATTCATATTTGAATAACTGTCATCTAATCTAGAGATTGAAGATGTGGGACTAGGTTCCCGTGGTTTAGAGGGTCCTACTTTAGAAGATCTTGCTAAATGAGAAGACTTTATCGGCATATTAGCATGTTTGGCATTTTCTAATTGGACCTTGTGTTGATATGGAATTTCATTCCAAGGAGCTTCCTCATGATACAGAGGCCAAAGAGATTTAAAGATATAATGATTCTTTGCAACAATATGTCTATGTAGTTCTTTGACTTCTAAAGGGTGATTGTCACAATTTCCCCATAAAGAATATGGAAAGGTCTGGTAGACTTCAAATAGGGCATAGTGCTCATACCATTTGAGGAAGACAATAGTATGAACTTCTTTAGCTTGGATATCCACGGTCCAATTGTCATGGAGAACTTTATAGAAGAATTGTTTCCAAACATCCAAAGGACGAAACCAACTTAAGAACTTGTGAGAATTTTCTAGCAACTCTTGGATAGCTAATAGATTATACCACTTGAGAGGGCAAAACTCGAATGCCATAAAGTGCATGGAACACAGAAACCATAACATATGGAGACTATGCTCTGGAAATAATCCTTCAGTAGAAATTTTGAATACTTATATAAATGGGTACTGTGGATTGAACACTTCAGGGATGATATATATCTATCCATGTTCCTTGATGGCTAAGTATTGGGCCATTAGCATTTGCTCAGTCTGCTACTCTTTGGTAATTACTTTAGCGAAAGACCAACCAGGAGGATACTTCTGGTCACCCATTGAATATGGATTACCTGCCATGTAAATTAATTGGATAGTCTGAATAGATGTTATTAGATTAAGGGGCTTATGTTTTTGGAATGGTCTTGATAAGAAATCCGATATGAGGTTCTAGTTTCCTTTTATATGCTAAACAGAGAAGGAGAACTTAGAAAACCATCCATTCCACCTCAGCAACTAAGAGTATGGGACCTGTTTTCCTTTGAACTCAAGGATTTTTGGAAAGGAAGAACAGTCTAGTAAGGACAAGAAAATCATGTCCAATGAGGTGAAATTCAAACTTATTGATACCATTATTCACCGCTAAGATTTCCTTAAAAGTAGAATTGTAGTGAAATTCAGATTCCTTGAACCTACCACTAGCATAGGCACAAATTTATTTGGTTCCGGCTTTTTCTTCTAAAAGGATAGCCCCTTAATATTCAACGCTCGCATTAGTTTGAATGATCTTTTATCCACTTGTTGATATGTGTAAAGGTAGGAAATTCAAACAAATCTCCTTTCATTTCTTTATAGCCTGGGTCTGGGCATCTGTCCAAGGAGGTGGCATCTTTTTCAATAATTATTGCAATGGATAAGCGCACTAAGTGTACTAAGGAATAAAGTTCCTAACATAATTGGCCATACCAAGAAATTGGCGAACTTGCTTTATAGAGAAGTCAGTATCAGGGAACTGTGGTAGCTTTTAGCGTATATGAGGACAGGGCTGATAAGTGTCATATTTAAAAGTCATGCCGATAAAGTCTATTTCTTGTCTGCCAATATGCATCTTCTTTTCTGATAGCATAATCCCATACTGAGCAGTGAGATTCATGAACTTCTGCAATAATTGATAATGTGTTGTCTCATCCTTAGAAAAGATAAGGATGTCATCAATGTAGATTAAAGTAGAAGATAAGATTGGCTCATAGATACGTGTCATAGCTTCTTGAAATAGTGAAGGGGCCACTTTCAAGCCAAAGGGCATAATTGTCCACTGATAGTGATGATTAGGAATGCAGAAAGTTGTTTTGTATCTTTCTTCAGGATGAATGCCAAGTTGCCAAAAGCCATATTTGAGATCGAATTTGGAGAAGATCTTGGCATCTTTGAGGAATGTCATCAAAGACGATATTTTGGGCAAAGAGAACTTATCATTTTTGAGAAAATAGTTCAATGGCTTATAATCAATTACAAGCCGCTTCTTTCCTCGAACTTGTTCAGATCTCTTATTGACATAAAAAGCTTAACATGCCCAACCTGATATGGTTGATTCGATGACTCCTTATTGTAACAATTGAGAACACTCTTGGACCGCTAAGACTTGGTCTTTTGGATTCCTTCCAGGATGAGTGGCCTTAGTAGAATTAATATCTTCATTCTATTTGAAAGGCAAAGAGATGAAGAATTTTGAATAGGTCCACGACGGACTAGAACACTTGAGAACAAAGTCTATATGATTTTTAGCACAACTGTTTTTAATAAGTTGGGCTTTGAGATTATCAAAATAGGCCACCAAAGAGACTGTGAATAAGTTTAGTGTAGAGGTATAAGGAAGAAACTATTTTTTTGATCTTAAACATTGGCTTTCAATGGATAACTGAGGAAGTTGGCTGATAACATCAAATCCAATTAGGATGTCTTTCTTGAGTAAGGTTGAGTCCAAGAGTTGGGTCCAAACAAAACAATTAGGCAGGAATTGGATTTTGATGGGCTTTATAGTTATGAGATTGATGGGGAAATAATCTCCATCAGCAGCTTTAAAAGGTTAGGTATGGGCTTTCCAGAAGTGGTCTGGAAAGAGTTTTGGGTTGGCTATATTTCGGTATGCACCAGTATCTATGAAAGCAATAGCCTTGATGGGCATTTTATATTTACTAATGAAGAATTGGACTGGACCAGAAGGAACATGTTGTTTTTTGGATTTTTGGGACATGGTTTCAATAGGATAAGGCGGATCAAGCTCAATAAGGAAACTTTCTTTAGTATTAGAATCATTGTCTTCATTTCTGATCCCTATGAAGGAATCAGGAGATAAATCATCTTCTTTAGAGAATAAGAATTCAACATCAGCTTCTTCAAGATCCATATCATACTGATCATGAATCTGTAGAATAAGTTGAATTGCTTGTTTAGACCTATTAGGACATTGTTTTGCAAAATGTCCCTTCTTACCACAAAGATAGTAGTGATCTATCTTTTTGTGCCTTTTTTGTTTCTCCTAAAGAACTTGAATTTCTTCATTTTGTGCGGAGAGGAATAAGACTTTTTATACTTCTTGAAATGCTCCTTTTTCTTACAATACTTGCAATCACAGTCTTTTGATTTGGCACACTTAATTTGGAGATTTGGTCTGTGGCATAAGGAATCCATGTCTTTCTTGTTAGACTATTAAAGAGCTTCTTCAATCTGCTTTCTTGCTGTATATAGTTCTTTTAGGACTATAAGCATCTTTTGATATATCTGAGACAAAGATAAGTCTTAAAAACTGATTCCTTGTTTGCGGAAGTACTAGAGAGTTGCATCACCTAACTCTTATAGTACAGAGGAGATGAATTGTTGCTTTAAATTACCATCTCCAACACCCAATTGATAATATCTTAAGCAAACCCACTGATAATGATTGTCTAGATCTTTTCTCTTTAAAGAACAACATTTTAACTGAAAGAACTCCATATAAACTGTTTCTACGAGATCTACAGAGCTACTAATAAATTCATTTTTAATGTGCCACAAAGCATTAACAAGAGAATTAATTTAGTGAAACTGCGTCTTGTTATATTCAGGAGTTTGCAACCACCATTCTTTTAAACTTCCAATAAATCTGGTGGTGAGTTCTTAGAGAATCTTAGGGATAGAAGTCCCTGCTTATTTTTTTTTTTCCATCCAAGACAATATTTCCAAAAGATGATTTCATCGTTGATAATGAGGAACATCATCCATTGAAAGCCATGGACCATTGACATGTTTTGCTTTACTTTCTTTTGGAGGAATTGTTGTAGGACCAGTAGTCTCATCCTTAGATAGTTCTATAAAATAAGCTTCTGTAGGATCAACAGCCATAGAAAACCCAGTAGAGGCTGGCTCAATTGGACCAGTTAGACTTGCCATTTACATGGATAGAACTGTGGTAGTGGATTCAACAGTGCTGGATGAGGAAGAAATAGTCTCAATAGAGGGAAATGTGGAGGAATTAGTTCTAGATTCAAAGGTTGAATATGAAGTATTTTGCACATCATCAGAAGTGGTATCACTAGGATGGTCTTGGGTAAAGATATCTGATTCATTTTGAAAGGGTTCTTAGGCCATGTATTGAAAAGGATCTTCAGAATATGGAGAAAACCGGCTAGGAGGTTGGGATTCGGGTTCTTTTGCAGGTCTATGAGGTGTTGAAGATGAAGTAGTGGTAAGTGCGAGTTGAACAGGAGGAGCAGAAGTAGTTTGCTTCTTTTTTGGTGGCTTAGTCTTATGAAGTTGTGCATGAAGCATTTTCTGGAAGTTTTCATATTGAAAAAAGATTAGGTCAATATTAGGACTGATAGGGGTAAAGGATACAGTGGTTTCTAGTAAGGATAGAGTATTGGTAAAGGCAAAAATATTAAATGGGGTTTTGACATGCAAATCTCTTTCTACCTTAGACAACTATTGTTTCAATTTAGTAATTTTTTCCTGTTTCTGTTGAAAGGTCGGGCGAGAAACCTGATTTCTTATCATTTGCATTAGATCATTATGGAGAGCCATAATCTATTTTTGTAGCTTGATCATGAATTCTTGTTGAAAATTGAACTGATTTATCATAGAAGACTCAACTAGATTTACTTTGGTCGAAATAATATCTACTTTAGTTTCCAGTCTCCTTAAAGTAGAATTTTGGGTCAAAGCATTTTTAGTTTGCCAATTAAGTACAAACTGTCCAACTGTAATTTCTCATGGTCTCCTTTGGGCATCCGGTCCTGGAGAATGCACATACGAAGTCCTTTTGACATTTTTGACTGGATCTACCATACTCTCTTGTAGAGAGGGAAAATCATCTCCAGCTAGTTGAAACATACAAACTGGAGGAACTAGGATGGGTTAAGAAGGAGGAGCAACCTTTGCAATCCATTGAGGTTCATGCTTCTTAAGTCATTTCAGACCCTTATTGTAGATTGGAAGAGGAGAAGCAAGAGCTAGAGGCTCAGGAGGCTGTGGAGGCTCCTGTGGATATTCATCCCAATCAGAATGGGTTGGTGTTGGCATCTTGGTTCTGAAAGACGGTGGTTCAGAATAGTGCACAACATAATCATACTTTCCATATAGTTGTTCTAATAACTCGATAGATGAATCATGATCATCAAATTTTTTTTTTCATGACTTTGTCAGAACCCAAACGAGTTTTCTTCTTCTTTTTCTTCTTCTTCTTAGAAGAGTCATCATCACTTTCATAAATAGCATCATGTTGACAATCTTCGTATTGACAGTCCACATCTATGACTTTATGATCTCCCTAAAATATAGCATAAACAGGCTTTCCAGCTAAATTAAAACCAGTAACTTGCAAATTTTCTTCTAGAGGGATTGGTTCAATCATAAACTGAGTTGCAAATATGGAAGTATTGGAGCTGGATTTCAAATTCTTGATAAATTTTGTTTTTACAGTACCATCAGCCTTTCTTGTAAAACAAGATTCTAGATTCTGAATAGGCAATTTTCTTATAATTTGTTACCCAAGTATCTGGTAACAACATAACCAATTCATCCCGAGAGTTTTGTCTGGGAATACGCACGCAAGTTGGAACATGCTGTTATTGGTATTGTTGAGACATCTCTTAATACTAGAATAGTGTTATTTACCTTTTATCCCAATTTCAACTTGTCTCTTGAAGATCCACATATGCTCTCAGAACTCAAGGTTCAAGTCCAAATTACTGATGCTCCCCAAATTATGTCTGCTACAACTACTACTCTTCATTATCAGCTAATTTACAAAGTCCAAATAAATGCTTTGGATCTTTTAGTTCCTATTTGTTGGACAAAATTATTATTATTATTTATTTAATAATGATGAATCCAGTTATTAAAAATAATTTGTATTGCAAGTGAATGATTGAGAATAAGGAGGACATGCAAAATGATCGTAAAATACTCATTATCTTTATTTTACATATGACTCTTAATAATAGATAAATTAGTAATTTGATGAAATTTAATAAACATATACTCTTATAATTCACTATGAATGAAATAACATAATAAGAAAAAACAAATTAATATATATATATATAATAGTGATTAATGATGAGTTTAATATCTAATAATAATTACGTGCAAAATACGTTAATAAAAAATTAGTTCTCTCAAAAGTCAAATATAGGAGAAATGCTAAATATTTTATTCTGGATGTCCAGAATAAATAATATACCTCCATAAAATTTTACTGAAAAAAAAAATTGTGGGATAAAAACATAATGAAAGAAAAAGTGCATAGATAATGTATATTATATATATTAAGTTGTCTCATGAAAAGGTAAAAACCCGAAAATCCAGTGGGAAAAAACTTGGTTAAGAAAAAAAAAATGCAACATTTATTTTACTTCCACTCGTGAATCAGGTGGCAATAATGAATTCAATACAAAAATACGATAAAAACTCAACACAAAATTAATAAGTCAGGGTTGAAATTTGTAGTATTTATATTATAATTATATCAATTCAATAACAATATGAAAGTTATTGTTTCATGCGATTTGATATGCTAACACAAAAAAAATATATTTAATTCATTAATAATTTCTACATATTGAATTAATACATTAACATGTTATATTTATAATTTATATACACATTAATTAAATTATTAATGGACTAATATGCATAATTATTAGTTATATTTTATTTTATTTAAATTTACAGTTTTGATTAAGATATTTTAAAAAGATGTTTATTTACTGATAGTTTGTATAGTTTAATTATTTTGTGGATATATGTGAGAATCCATATCATTTGTATTAAATTGGATATCCATTAATATTAAATCACTTTCTTAAAACAATTGTGATTTAATGTTAATGGATATATCCAACTTAATATGATATTAAATTTGACTCAAAATTAACTTTTCCAACATAATTATAATCTTAATATTTATATTTGACTAAACATATTCAGTCAAAAAACAAACTGTAACCTGAGTACACAATGCAAGAAAAAAAATAAAAATAAAAATATTATTATAATTAATTGTTAATTTAATAAATAAATGTCTTGTATATAATTTAATCATATCTTTCACTTGAACGTCACCGATTCCTGACCAGTTGGTCCTTTTGAAACTAGAAGTGTCATTTTAACCCAATGTTCTTAGCAAAAGCCATAATTATAAAAAAATACCACTATTTAAAAAATTATCTTGAAATATCTACTAAATAATAATAATAATAATTATTATTATTATTAAAGTTTTTTTTTTCTTTTCCGGAATGATTGATTGATAAAATTCTAAAATAAAATATAGGGTAAAATATTATATTGCTACTGTGCATGTTCATTTAATTGGTATCTCAACTGTGAAGTTGAGTTTTAGATAATTATGATAGTCAAAACTTTTTCAGCAACTCTATCAGTAAATCTGATAGTAACATTATTAAATCTGACATCTACTTATATCTATAAATTCAATATCTATATCAGTATGAATCAACCGAAAAAATATTTAGTACTATGATCAGAAACTAACTTCAAAAAATTAGTGCCAATTTAGTACCAAAAAATAAATAAATAAATAAATATAAATATATATATATATATATAGTACCATTAAATTATATTACCTGAACAATATATGGAAAGGAAATAAAATTTTACGAGTTTTATTTTTTAGAAAAAATAGTCAAATTTTTAAAAGTTTAGAATCTTTATTGCTTTATTGAATTCAATTAATTCCCTATTTTTAGTGGCTTTTAGCCAAATCTAGGAAACTGGGGAAAAAGAAATTAAAATTAAAATTGTTATCCTTTCAGAGATGAGAATAGAGAGATTAATAAAGAAAATACCACTTTAAAAAGGGTAATGTAACATTAAAGTTTCATTAGTAGGTTAAACAAGCTAAAGATAAAATTGTTACCTCAAAATGATATGACAATTTTTTTTTTCTTATGTATATGTATATGTCAGTATTTTTTAGAAATTTTTTTCCTTTCTATTTTCTCCTTCCACCCATTAGAAAAAAACTAAACTATAAACTTCAATATTGTTTACCCAAAAAATAGTATTAAGAAAAATTAAATATACGAAAAATAAAATAAGGAAAATTTTTTTGTGAATTATCTACAAATAATACTTGCTTCTCGGATTATTTAAAATAAAAAAAAATATGATGTTTAATTAAATGTTTTTGAACTCTTTAATTCGATAAAGAATGTAAAAATATTTTTTATTAATATTTTTAAATATTAGTTAATTAGCTAAATTTTAGATAGGAAATAGGAAAAAAAGAGAATTAAAAAAGTTGATATATCAAAATGAGAAAAAAAAAATATCACATTCAGATAGTAATTTTATTTGTAACCCGCTTATGGGATTTTAATGTTGTATTTATATTAAGACTTTTTTTGGCTACAAATTAAAGTTTAAGGATCAAAATATTACAAGCATTAAAGTTTAGGGGATATAAATGTAATTTATTTATTTTTTCTTTTTTAGTGCCAGTGACAAAATGCTTCCTCACTTGTGTATTTCACGTACTATATTTAATATTTATCGTAAAATGGCCCTAGTTATGGAAACTGAACTTTTCCAAAAACCAAAAGCCACGCAATGGATGAGCTGTTCACATACCAGCAAATGTTGTAATGAGGTTAATTTAATTTATATTCATTTAATTTTACTTTTATTAGACTAAAATTATAAAAAATTTTCGTTACAAAAAAATCATAAAACTATATTTTTGTTCATTAAAGTCACTCCGTTAATTTCTGATGACACATCAAATTTCAAGAAATACATCAGTTATCACGTCAGATTTTCAGTGATATATCAGTTGCTATATTAGTTTTCTAGTTAATCATATCAGAAAATTGACATAAAGTAATTTTAGTAAAATAAAAATATAATTGAATAATTTTTTTTAGAATGAAAATTTTTTTTATAATATTACTGCAATAAAAATAAAGTTTAGTAACTATACATTAAATTAACCATGCTGCAAATATGTTAGATAACTGAGATAGAGTTTTAGAAGTCTTAAGTTTAGCACTGGTAATAATGAGGCTCTTAGAAATGTTGTATGTTTTTTTTTTTTTTTAGCTCTGCAACGTTTTGGGAGTGACAATGGAGTACGTTTGAAGTGGATTTCACTAATTTAGTGGTGAACTAGAAATTTTACCTAGAGAATCCAATTAAAAAAATAATATATATATATATATATATGTATATATATATATATGTATAAAATTATAAATCAGTAACAATATTAATGAAGTCATATTATAAGGCTTTGATGATTTTTGAACAACAATAAGTGCATTGATTGATAAATATGTTGACTCTATAGTAGGTGATATTCTTTTATAATATTGATTGTATTATCTAAGAAAAAATGAAACAAATTAAAAATCATGAACAAAAGTAACTTAGGACAACAATTACATATTAACTACAATCAAATTGACATAATAATTGATAGTTAAATAAATTAAAATAAATCCTACAAAGAAATTATAAAGTATGAATATAAAAAAGTTACATTAAAAGTCTTAATTATTGATTTTTTCTATGAGATTTAATAATTATAGGGTTGACAATGGGATGGGGAATCTTTGTTCTTTGGAGGGATTTGTCTCAAACATGATGGAAATTCCCCGATTCATCTCCCATGGGACAGGGATGGTTGAAATTCTTCTCTATTGAGTGGGCAAGACAGAGATGGAAAATATACGCCCCGACGGGAATTTCAGCCCTAGCCCCATCAGGACCCAATAATTGTATTTAAAGTTATGTGTACATATATATTTAATTATTTATACTTTATAATTATGTGTTTAAATATTTAATAATTTAAATTTTAAATATTACATTATGTATATCCTACCATATATATTATATATTTTTTTATTAAAATAATTGTATTATATTAAAATTATATCCTAATTTAACATCTAACTAATTTACTTAATAAAATTATAAATTTATTCATAATTAATATAGATACTATAGTCATCTTAATTAAACTTATGTGCTAATCTCATTTATGAATTATTTATATTTTTTAGATATGTGAAATTTTAAATTTTAAAGATCATTGAAGATATATATATATGTACATATTGAAAGTAGAAAAATATAGAAGGTTGTTAAAAATAAAATGATATATTAGAGTTTTTTTTCCCAAAAAATGTCAAATTTACTAATATATGCTTAAAAATTTCAGATGGATCCATTGCTCATTTGGCCCTAGATATCTCCATCTCTAATTGTCTTTGTTCCCACCCTAAGACTACCATCCTTTCCTGACCCCACTCCATTCCCTAACGGGGAAAAACTATTTGTCCCCGCACCATACGGGAAGAAGATCCCCAATTTCATTAAAAAGTTTTCTTTACTTTAATATTAAAAATATTTTTTATTTTTTATTTATTTAATTAGTTAATTATATAATTTTTTTTTAAAAAAGATTTATTTTTAAATAAGTATTATATTATATTATATTATATTATATTAGTTATTATAATTTTTTATCTTATCTACATAGAAGGTCCGTAGCAGATAGGCTAGTCAGATATAGAGCATCATCAGTTGCTGATATATGGTGGAATGAAGGACCATCTTTTTATATTAATTTGCTTTATTTTTATTTTAGTAGTTGAGAGAATTTTCGTTTTGTTTAGTTACCTTTTTGTTGCATTGAACTTTCTGCTTTTAGTTTAATAAGATATTGAGCCCAAAAAGATGATGAAAATGCTAAGGTTTATAGTGTTGTAAAAATTGGTCTAGTCCGATTGGTTCAATTAGAAAAATCGAGAATTGGATTTTAGGTTGGACAGTTTTTACCCCTAGACCTAGGGAACAAATAGCCTAACCTCAAAATTGGCGACCTGACTAGTTCAATTGAAAAATTGGGAACCGGATTGAGTTGAACGGTTTTTATGGATTATTTTAATTGTGTAAAAAATTTTAATTATTAAATCTGATTCAATCTAGGCAATTCAATCGGTTCAATCAGAAAATTGATCCTAAAATTAGATAGTTAACTATAAACTAATCAAATTGGTCAAAGTAAACATGTTTTTTTGAAAGCTTAACTCACACTTATTTATAAGATATTGTGTCATCTTTCTTCTTACTGTGAGATTGTTGACTTTTTTTTATATTTTTTTTTCATTTTTTTATATTACTTTTCCTTTACAATTTGATATTTTTTTACTTATTGTATTTTCAAGTTAGATGTTATCTTTATATTTAATAATTAATTAAATATTTAACCATACAAATATATGAAATATGATTTTTTTTAAAATAATAATAATAAAAAAGAGAATATGAGACATGTTATATTAGTCTGGTATAGTAGAAATGACCTTAAACAACTTATCTTCTATTTCTATTAAATATGAGATATTTTATATCTTATTATATATGAGATATATTATATTTTATGAAAATCTTATGTAAACCGGTTCGATTTTAAACCCGTAACCTGCTGGCTTTTCCGGTTTATTGTCCAGGCTGGTTTTTACAATCTTAATGGTTTGCCAACCTAGTTACCTAACTAGATGAAGGTAAACTGACAGAAGACCAGCAAGAGGCAAAAAAGCTACTCATAAAGCATTATACAAGCGATTTACCACCCACCCATGACTATGTTGAGGAAGAAGAAAAATATTTTTTGAAATAAATACATGAAGACGTTGGAGGAGCCCATAAAGGTGAAATAATTACCAATTGTAAAGCTTAATTGTATGGCTATTACTGGCCAACAATTAAAAACGATGTCAAAGAAGTAGTAAGGACATATGAGCAACGTCAGAAACATGAGAATCATATTAATCCTAAGCAATGACAAAAACATAAGAATCATATTAATGCTCCTCCAAGCAATCAAAAGCCTATCGATTCTGCATGGTTGTTTGCTCAATAGGGGATAGAAATCATAGGCCCAATTCCTCTAGCCAAGAGACAAAAGAAGCTTTTTATCGTTGTAGTGGATGATATCTCAAATTTAGTACTCATAAGTGTACTAATCGATTGCAATACTGATAGGTTCACTTTTGAGGTCGATCTCACAAGAAACAATTGGTTTAAACTCCTAATTACTAAAAATTGCTAAGAGAAACAATTTAATGAATCTAAACACTCTAATCGCGTTTTTTGAGATTTATTAATTAACCTAATTAAACTAATTGAATACGTAAATGAAAGTAATAAAAATGCTAAGTTCAACCAATGAGACTAGGCTTGGTATTTAGTAAGCTTCCTTAGGTATAATCCCTTTCCCTAATTCAATTAAGTCCATTAAAGATTAATTCGATTAGCTCTGGGTTTGTTCATTAACCACCCAAACTAATAATTTAATTAACGTCCACATCAATTCTTACGTATAATTATAGATGGTTCGTCCAATAATACAACCCTAACACATTCCTTTCAAATTAAATGTAAGTCGGCCAATTAAATATTTAAATCAAAAGTAATTAAACTCAATTGAATATGAAAAGAAGTAAATTTTATTGAAAGAAAGAGAAAGTTCTTACAACTTAAGTAGCTACTAAATACCTAACAAAGAAATTTAGCTAAGCATAACTATCACTATGGTCAAGTTGAATGATATGCCTAAACAAAACATTGTTACTGCAACAAAAGAATAAAGAAAATTAGAATTAAAACCCTTGGGACTTGAAGACTCGAAACTCAAGCAAACAATTGGTTGTTGCTGTCAAAAACTCCAAACTTTCAGTCTCACAATGTGGAAATCCCCAAATCATAAAACTCGATTGCCGCTAATAACCAAGGTGATTTCCAAGGTCTCTTCCACCACTAAAGTCTCTAATGAATGAATGAAATAATGCCAAAATGGGGTCTCCCCAAAAACAAAAGCATGAGAGTCTTAAATACCTAGGTTTATGTTAGATTTTTGACATGTATCTCATACATATAACACAGCGGAAAATAAAATAAAAAAATCCGAACCAAAGGATACAACATGTTTCATTAAAATTAATTAACTGAAAAAAGGGTTTGAAGATTTTACCTTTAATTTCTTGGCTTATTTTCACTCCTTCTTATTGGGTTATCTCAAACCAAAATAATCCAAGCTAATGGTGATCCATACGAAGGTAGTAGAAGAAAACCTCTTAGGAAAATAGCGTTGAACAATTATTTTGTACTTGCAAAAATAATTGTTCTATGTGAGAAAATATCTAGAAAATTAATAATTAATTTTCTATAGTAGCTAGGGCTTTCTGGTGAAAATACCCTTTTAAAGGTGTTTCCCAAATATCCTGAGTTAAAGAAAAATTCCAAAATAGGATTTGGGGCCAATTTGGCTTGCCAAAGTGGTACAAAATTGCCTAATTAAAGGCAATTGGCAATACTGGCCATGCCCAGTTACTGGTAGGCCTGTGACCCCTCCTGAGCGATTTTTTCATAATTTTTCCCGCGATCCCATCATAGTCCGATCCCAAATAATTTTCTTATTATTTTGGATCCCATCCAAGGCCATTTTATTCCTCCTTCATACCTTCAAAGTGTGTGATTCATTAGGTTTCGCAGTTATATTGGTCACTCAAATTAACAATTAATTTGAACAAGTCATGAGCAGTATCTTGTAATACATCATTACCCCTTATTGACTGAAAAGTCAGTAGTTTGACTACGAACCTTTCCATAGACAATATCTGTGCAATTTATCCTTTTACTATCCTATATCTCACTTAGTTCGGAGCATGAACTATGTGTCAGCTCCAGCTAGATTGACTACATCACACCTAGCTCAAGTGATGTTAGATCTTATCACTGGGACTCATTACTCAATTTGACATGTCACTAAAGACCGTCTTCATGATATTTTCATTTAGGCCAGAGATTCCCGAGTAATGATCCTGATAAGAGGCCGTAGGTATACACTCCCTTTATCAGGAGCAATGAATCCTTTGTTGGCTACCTAATTACCTTCGAATATCTCAAGTTATATCTAATCACCGCCCTATGAGTGACCTTTGTGAGGCAACAAGGAATGGAGTCAAAGCACATAATCAACATCCAATATATCCTTAAATGCCTCAAGTCTTAGGATACTTGCACAATTGCTATGATGAGACAATCATTGACATTTGAATAAATAATCCATATGATTGTCTCATAGCAGGTCATCCAATGTACTTGACTACTCCTAGCAAGCATCCACACGTTAACTCTGAATGTCTCATACTCACAGCTTATGAGATCTATTGCTTGATCTAACCAAAGAGTACAACATGTGCTAGTCTATCTAGATTAATGTCTCATCTCATTAATCCTATGACTAGGGATAATTTAGATACCAATATAATTACACATAATAGGAATCTCATTATTATGATCTCATCATGATTTCCTTCATGCTAAGTTATATGGCAAGGACTTCATTAATTGATTTAAGATCACTATCAATTCACATATCAAATGAATATCAAATTAATGAAAATGCCTTTATTCACACAAAATAAGTTTGTACAACAAGTGCTAAAGATGATTGCCTTTAGAGCACCTCCCTAACAGTTTAATGATTAGAATTCCATTCACACCTAAACTCTCTTAAAGACCCGAAATTATTCACTAATTACATGTCAAAAGGGGTCCCAACAATAGAAATTAAGTTACAAAACATAAGCCCACACAATTCAAAATTAGATTGTCAATTGGAAGTCAATTCAAGTGTTTGCGATTGTGCACAGGTCATGCACAGTAGGTGGACTAAGAAGACTGCACAGGTCATAGGACAGTGCACGATCATGGTGATAACGGCTCCATTCAGGATCATTGATATGCATAATAATAAATTATTATTATTATTATTATTATTATTATTATTATTATTATTATTATTATTATTACTATTATTATTATTATTATTATTAGTTTTTTCATTCTTTTTTTTCTTTTTCTTCCCTTTTTTTATGTACACATGGAATCAGTCAATGACTACTGCGTAATACTTAACAACTCAACAAAATTAGACTAAGCACATGTTAGAGAGACATTCATGGTCCACCGCGTTACTGATTCTCTAATCGATATTAACTCTTACGACTGTAGGTAACAAAGAACGGTTTAAAAAGAACAAGGAAATGGCTAAGTATAGTTTGTTTGACCAAAGGAAACGATTAAGGCTCAAAAGGGCTAACTGGGGGACTATATAGGGTAGGTTTTAATAGCTAGCCAAAAGGGTAATCCTAGCTACCTCTATCACTTAAGTGTTTTGACAACTGTGTTACAGTCTCAATTAGTATATACATGTAAATTCTAGAGTAATCTCATTATGTTTGCAGTTAATTCCCATAAACGAGAGAATGAATTGAGTTTAAAAATGGTGATTGCTCTTAAAGGCTCAACAGCTCACAAAGGAACAATAGGATTGGTATGCAAATATTGGAGAAATAATACACAACTATTATCACATACAACTTCTAGCTCAACAAAATTACTAACACTCTATAAACAAAGGAAACATTTCAACCATACTAAAAAGCATTTGATTGAAAGTAAGTCATTTTAAGCCAATTACTCTTATTACTCAATTCTCGGCACACTTAGCACTCTTTTGTTAGCTATTATAGCAGAGTCAAAAATCAAACTAGGCGACAGAGTGGTTCACACACATAAAACATACGTAAATTGAAACTATCATAAAAGAAAAAAATGAATGAAACAATAAAACACAACAAACGAAATAAAGGAAACAAAATGACATAAATGAAGAACTAAGCCAAACATCATCATAGGGTAATATATCCTCCCCCACATTGAAATGAGCCAAAATCCAAAAAGGCTCGGAAGCTAGATAAAACACCAAAAGAACAGAAGTAATGAGGGTGAAAAAGAACTCCCCTAAGAAGATGAGAGCACTACTAAGTCGGTAGAGGTGACGAATACGAAGGTGGTGGCATGGCATGATGGCTTATCAGACTCTGCTGAAGGAGGCGACATGACTCTCTTAGCTGCTTGGCCAATGCCAAGTTATTGGCCTTGAGCTCTTTGACACTTGTGCACTAATATTCCTCTAGTGCTCGTTGTCTCTCATCCATGGCTTGTTGTCTCTCCTCTAGAGTTGTCAATCTAGCCATATAGCACTCCTCCATATCATCCATGTTTGTCTTTAAGTCCATGCTATCATCATTAGTCTACTCTTCCCTGGAGTTAGTCTCCTCTACTTGTGCCGAAGATGAACCGACTCTAGCAACAACACCCTGCATTGTGTTAGTCCTAGGGGCCCAAGAGTAGGAACCCTTTGTACCCTGCAAAAGTTTGGCACTAGTTAGTGCTGTAAAGTTAAGATCACTTACACCCTTCAACTTAATTAAATTGGTGGTGTTAGGATTAAAACCATGCAAATGGATAACTAATGTCTTGATAATGTCAAAAAACCCCATGGGGGCATCAGGGTAACTCAACACATGCACCATGGCAAAAAAGATGAATGCATTTATTGCTACATGCTTTCCTTCATGCATGCACCAACGTAAAAATAACTCAGGGGTATTCACTTTGTTACTTTCCATTTCTCCAAAGATAGCATGATAAGTAAACTTATGCATGACAATATTGACCGGGTCTATGAATTGCCCATATTTTGAGTTATGTGCATTATATTCACTTAAGCCACTTAAGAATTTCCATGCTTTGTCATGGTCAAATTCCTTCGGTACCATCTTGGCACCTATTTTCCTAAACCCAAAAACTCAGTGCATAGTGTCCGAATTCACATTATATTCAATTCCATACAACCTAAATTTAATCATAGTATTGGAATTGTTCACATTTAGAGTAGTGAAGAACTATCTAAGAAGCTGTTTATAATTAGGGGTTCGCATGTGAACGAATTGAGTCCATCCTAGGCTTTCAACGAACTTCTCTACCTTATTTAGACAATTCAATGTACGGAGATTTTCAAAATCTAGAAAGCGAATTGGTGTGTCATACCTCTCTAGAGCTCGGAGATATTTCATACCTTCCTCCTCATTGTATACTGGGAAGAGGGCTCTATACTTATTGAAGATATGTGATGGATGGAGGTAGAGGCAAAAGTGCAGCCATTGCCTTTTGTTTACTTTTGTCTTACATGCGCATTCGTGGTAGAGGCAGTGGTGGTGGTGGAGAGCCTAAGGAGGACTCGAATGGTATGGTATTCTTCCGTTTCTTGTTAGCTAGCATTTTTGTCCTTGCCCTAGTGAAGGAGGTGTATGGTGTGGTTACTAGGTCTTGGAGTGCATAATGTATAGGGGGAAGAAGAAGGAAAAAGAAGTGGAGGGCAGTTGGGGAGTGGTGAAGGAGATGGAAATATGGGTGAGAAGAAAATCTAAGAGGAAGAGATACTGGTTTGGACATGTTGAGAAGGGGAGAGGTTGTAGGTCCTGGTAAGGAAGACAAAAAAAAATGGGAGAGAAGAGTGAAAGGGAAGGGGTATTTTATAGTTAGGATGCACAGCACGAGTCGTACTGGAGTGCACGACTCATGCCATACGATTCCTCTTCCAAGATCGATTGTGCATAGGTCATGCACAATAAGTGGTCATGGCAGGACTACACGGGTGTGGCATGGTGCATGATCATACCCAGTTAATGGCTGGATAGGTCTGCACAGGTCATGCATAGTGGCTACACTAATTGGTTGTGCACACTCATGCTATGGTCGTGCATGAGAGCTTCACAAATTGGCCTTGCATATTGCTACGTGCCAATTTATATCCATCCTACAATACAATTATCACTAAAACTCGAGACCATTAAGCGTATGTGAATATGGTAATGACAACAAAACAAAACTCAAAATTAGAAAAAAAAAATGCTAAAATTAAATAAAAGAGAAAAGGATATGAAATCTATGCTTGGGTTGACTCCCTAGAAGTGCCACATTTAGCGTGTAGCCAAGACATCCACAAGTTTTGAGATTATGGGGTCTTTAAAGGTGTGTTCTCCACTACCTTTACCAAGGGAGAGCCTTCGTAATATCTTTTTAACCATTATTCGTTCACCTTGAACTTCTCACTAGTGGTTGGGTGTTGAAGTTCCACAACTCTATGAGGAAAGACTTGGGTCAATGTGAATGGACCACTCCATCTCGATTGCAACTTGTCTGGAAACAATTTAACCTTTGAGTGAAACAATAATAACTGCATTCCAAGAAGTAACACCTTACTGATTAAGAGCTTGTAGTGCATCCTTTTTGCCTTCTCTTTGTAAAGTTTGGCACTCTCATAAGCTTTTTGTCTCAATTCCTCTAGCTTATGCAATTGCAAGTGTCGTTCTTCTCCAGCTTCCACTAATTCCATATTTAGGGCTTTAGTGGAACAATATGCTTTATGCTCTAGCTCTATTGTCAAATGACATGCCTTTTTGTACACCAACATATACGGACTTATACTAATAGGAGTTTTACACGCTATCTAGTATGCCTATAAGGCATCATTCAACTTCAAGGGGTAGACTGTCTACTCCAAGATGGATTTAATTTGTCTATTGCTTACCTTTACTTGACCTAAAGTTTGGGGATGGTAAGGTATGGCTACTCGATGTGTGACGCCATACTTTTTCAAAAGCCTATCAAATATCTTGTTGCAAAAATGGCTTCCACTGTCACTAATAATTGCTCGTGGAGTTCCAAATATACTAAAAATGTTATCCTTCACAAACTTAACCACCACATTAGCATCATTAGTTTTGGTAGCTATAGCCTCCACCCATTTAGACACATAATCAACAACAATAAGAATGTATTCAAAACCATTTGAAAACAGGTATAGTCTGATGAAATCAATGACCTAAACATCAAATAATTCAATAACGAGATTATAATTTTAAGGCATTTCATCATTCTTACCAATGTTCCCACTTCTTTGGCATTTATCACATTTTAAGCAAAATTCATGGGCATTTTTAAATAAGGTAGGCCAAAAGAAACTCGTTTGTAGGACCTTGTGGGCCATTTTCTTACTATTAAAATAACCCCCACATTGTAGTTGATGGCAAAATTTCAAAATGCTCTCTTGCTCCTCCTCAAGAAAACACCATCGGATGATTTGATTAGCATAGATCTTGAAGAGGTACGAGTCATCCCAAAAGTGATTCTTGTACATAGCTAAAATTTTTTTCTTTTCCTGGAAAGACATGTCAAGTCTTAATATATCACAAGCTAAATAGTTAACAATGTCAGCATATCATGGCTCATGATTTACAACATATAATTGTTTATCAAGAAAAGTCTCTACAGTCGCCTTTTTGGAGGCTAGAGCATCAAAATTCGAGATTAACATAGAAAGATGCTTAGCTATAAAGTTTTCACTTCCCTTCTTATCTTTAATTTCCAAGTCAAATTCTTGCAATAAAAGCACCCATCAAACTAACCTCGATTTTGCATTGGGTTTGGTTAAAAGATATCTTAAAGCTGTGTGATCTAAGTGAACTATAACTTTAGAGCCTAATAAGTAGGATGTAGGACCTAAATTTATCTAAAGAAAATACCATAGCTAAGAGTTCTTTTTCAGTGGTGGAGTAGTTAACCTGAGCATTGTCTATGATTTTACTGGCATAGTATATATTATGCAAAGATTTATTAATCTTTTGCCTAAGCACAGCCTCAATAGCATAATCGCTAGCATCACACATAATTTCAAAAGGTAAAGACCACTTCAGAGCCATAATCACGGGGGTAGTTATCAACTTTTCTTTCAAGGAATTAAAAGTATCAAGGCTTTCATTGTCAAACATAAAATCGGTATCTTTTGCAAGCAAGTTAGTTAATGAGTGTGCAATTTTGGAAAAGTCCTTAATGCAACGGTTATAGAAACCAACATGCCCCAAAAAACTCCTAATACCCTTAATCGAAGTCAGTAGGGGTAATTTAGCAATTAAATCAAATTTTACTTTATCTTGTTGGGTTTTGAGGATGCATCACATTCATAAAATGCAATGGAAAATAAAATTTTTCAAAACTCGAATCAAAGGATTCTACTTGTGCCATTATAACTAATTCAATTGAAATATAGTTAGAAATTATACCTTTAATTTCTTATGTCAATTCTCCAAATTTTCTTCTTGTTGAGTTGTCGTAAACCACAATAATCTAATCTAAGATTGTCTCTAATGATAATCCACACGAAAATGAAGAATGAAACCACTAGGGTAAGCCTTAAACACACTCTATGTGCTAGCAAAGAGTGGTGATTCTATTGAGAAAAATAAAAAAAAATTATCAAATAATTTTTATGGAGGCTGTCAGTATTTTTATGATGGAAAAATACTATTTATAGGTGTTCTTAAACACCCTAGGGTTGGCAAAATTACCAAAATAGGCTTGGGGGGTTAAAATGGCAATTTGGCCAAAATTGGCCAAATTGGCCATTTCTAATGCACGTGCGTTGGCCCATTGCCAGTGTGCGTGCTGGAGTATGTGCTGCCAGCCTCATAGCGGGCCTGCGACCCTCCTCAAGCAATTTTTTCCGTGATCCCATCACGATCCGACCCTAAATAATTCTCTCGTAATTTTGGATCTCATCCAAGGCCATTTTACTCATTTTTCACACTTCCAATGCGTGTAACCCATTAGGTTCCCAGTTATGTTAGCCACTAATTAACAATTAATTCGAGCAAGTCATGAGCCGTACTTAGCAACACATCATGACCCCAAATTGACCGAAAAGTCAGCAGTTTGACTACGAACCTTTACATAGACAACAATATGTGCAATTCGTTCTTTCACCATCCTATACCCCGCTCGGTTCAGAGAATGGACTATGTGTTAGTTCCCTCTATACTAACCACATCACATCTAGCCCAAGTGATGTTAGATCTTGTCCTTGAGACTCATTACTCAATTAGACATATCACTGAAGACCATCTTCAAGACAGTTCCACTCTGGCTAGAGATACCCAAGTAATGATCCCGACAAGAGGTTGTGGGTATACTCTCCCTCTATCAGGAGCGGTGAATTATCTGTTGGCTACCCAATTACCTTTGAATAACTTAAGTTGTACCCAATCACCACCTTATGAGCGACCTCTATGAGGTAACAAGGAATGGAGTCAAAGCACAGAATTAATATCCAAAATATCCTTGAGTATCTCAAGTTTAAGGATATATGCACCATTACTATGATGAGGCTATCATTGACATTTGAATAGATAATCCATATGATTGTCTCACAGCAGGTCATCCAATGTACTTGACTACTCTTAGCAAGCATCCACATGTTAACTTTGAACATCT
>CATIWF010076856.1:0-21172 GCA_949630135.1 Balakata baccata
ATAATTACAAATACTTAGTGCCAAAATACTATGTAGTCAAATTGTCTACTTTAATATAACTATGCTAAATTTTCCTTTATTTCAAATGTAATCATTTATTTAATTTCATTTTCAATATCTTGTGTCCTTATTTAAATTATAGTTAGACACGTACGACTTGGTCGTATTGCGATGAACCGACCCGTGTCAAGTTTATCTCGTGAATACGTTCAGCTAAAATCTCTACGTATGCATGTGTTTCATATGAATGACATATATAAAATGAATATGTCCAAATGTAATACGTGTCATAATGCATGTGGAAAAGTCGAGGATGTTACAAGATATGTCATGATTATGAAATTTTATGCTATGATGGCTATGTGTGGTTAAGCTTGATAATGGCATGGTATTATTTGTGGAAATTGGCATATTGATGGCACTATGGGTATTTGGCAATGGTTTATGAACAAGGTGAGTTCTTCTCTCGTAATAATCACTTAATGAGGAAAGACTATAGGTTATAACCGAAATTTGCCTTGTTTTGATATTGTTGGATAACTAGCATGTATTGTACTAATAAGCTTGTGAGTGTTGATAGGTGTGGCTAACACTAGTTAGCTTTAGAGCCTTGCATGTGTTATGACTTATATGTGATTAAATACTTGAATGTCTTATATTATGATGGTTCGGCATTCTTGGTATTTTGCCATGATCAATGTTATATGCATGCTCCTAAGAATGATTATACATGGAATATATGGAAATGAGATATAATGGCATGTGACACATGAATATGGAACAAGACATGGCTATGGACTAATATGTTAAAAGTAATATGAAATGTATATTTGCCCATTTCTCTCTACAAAGACTGGGTTTAGGATAGAAGACATGTTATTAAGGGTCTTTTATGGTACCTTAAGAATTATTAAACGATTTTACTTTGGGCAATATGGCTTAAGCTTTAAGAGCGCTCTTGTCCATAATGCTAGCAAATATATTTTACCTAGTCAAGGTGGCTTAAGCTCTAGGACTGCCCTTGACTCAAACTCACGATCAGCACAAGTACAAATAGACACAAACAAGTGAATAGAATGGCTTAAGCTTGGAGAACATTCCTATTCACAATCCGTTATCTGATTAGTTCGAGTATTGAGTAAATGCGCTAATAAATAAAGAGGTAATATAGGAAACAATATATAGGAATTACAAAATGAGGATATAGAACGCATGTTTCATGTCATCTATGTTATATAGATGTGGAATATGGAATCAGATATAAGGTTTGTGAAATCGGAAAGTAGAAATTTAGTTATTTATATAAGTAATAAAACTAGTGAGTTTATCGATGCGGTATATGGTATGCCTATGAATCTATGATATCTTAATATGGTTGTATGATGCTATATATGTTCACATGAGTAAAATATATGTCATACATGCATGTGAAAAGTGATATGCTTTGCTATATGGCCAAAGATGATATTTATGCTGCCGTAAGCCAGGTACGATTATTGTCACTACCTTTATACTTGATTCCTATGTGCACATATGGATATAAGAATTGCTTCTTGATATGAAGAGGTGATATGACTTTACGAAGTGAATATATGCAAAAGAACATGAGTATTAATCATATTATAGGTGTATATAAATGTGTTATGCCTTGCTATGTATGACCTTATGGAAGTATGCCATGCAAATAATACATTTAGTGTTAGACCAAGAATATGGTTACGAAACATGTGTATATGGTTTTATAAATGTTAATGGTTATAAGTTACATGTGTTATGATTATGGTTAATTTTAATTATGATTGGCATGTTTACATTGATTGTTACTTTATAGATATATGTATACAAATTGAGAATTTAAGATAAGTTTGCCATGAATGCTTATGAGATCACATGGTAAATTTTTATACACATATGTAGCACTAAGCTTTCAGTAGCTTAGCGAGCGGATTTTCCTACACATAGATTTGGAGCTGTAGGACTAGTTGACTCACGAGTATGCCCAGCTATCAGAGCCAGATCAGATTCAAAGTCGGTTGCTCATGCATTATTTATTAATTTATTTTTCTCATTCATTCATGGGTAGTTTGAGATATTTAATAAGACTATTGTTTAATTTATATTTTTTACTGGGTTTTGAAAACGAATGTAATAATTTGGTTGTGGATAGCCCTAGTTTTGGATTTCAGTTTTATTTAATAAGCATGATTGCATTATTCGATTATATGATTGAGTGATGATATATGAGATTGGACTAATTTGATAAATGAAATGGAATATAGATAGATGCGATATGCTATGTATGCACAAATTGTATAAAATTAATAGGTCATAGTGAGTATCATTCTCTTGTATAGTAATACTCAGTATACTATATAGGAGGGTGTTATATAAAATAAACATGTTCAAGTGAAATGCATGTAATAATGCATATGGTAAGGTTGAGGATGTTATAATTCTCCCCTCTTTTTAAAAATTTCGTCCTCAAAATTTTATACTTTGGAACAAGTCTGGATAGTGCTTTTTCATGTTTTCTTCTGTTTTCCATGTTGCCTCTTCCTATGAATGATTTCTCCATAATATTTTTACTAAAGGTATTTCTCTATTTTTTAGTTGTTTTGTCTTGTATGCAATGATTTCCACTAGTTCTTCTATATAACTCATGTCATCTGCAATCTCAATGACTTGATCTTTAAGTACATAAATAGGGTATGATATGTATCTTCTAAGTATACTGACATGAAACACATTATGAATCTAGGCCGTCTCTATTGGTAAAGCTAACTTGTAAGCCAATGGACCAACCTTTTCAAGAATTTCATAAGGCCCTATGTACCCTGGACTCAATTTACACTTTTTGCCAAATCAAATTACTCCCTTCCAAGGTGATTATAGAAATACCTTTTCTCCCACTTCATATTCCATTTCTCTTTTATGTTTATCAACATAACTTTTCTATCTATCTTGTGCTTCCTTTAGCTTGCTTTTGATTATCTTGATCTTGTCTACTATATCTTGTGCCATTTCTAGTCCTTTTAATGCTCGTGCTCCTACTTCATCCTAAATAATAGGGCTTTTGCATTTTCTACCATACAGTGCTTCATACGGTGCCATCATGATACTACTATGATACTAGTTATTGTATGCGAACTCCATTAATGCCACATATTCATCCCATATGCATTATTACATATCAATTGAATCAAATATGGAAAAGATGATGCTTGCAAGTGAGCTATGCTATTACTAGATTTTTTGCTCAATATATCTGCTACTACATCTGCCTTCCCTAGATGGTATTCAATTATGCAGTTATAATCTTTTAATAGCTCCAACCATCGTCTCTATCTCATGTTTAGCTCTTTTTGTTTCAACAAATAACCTAAACTCTTATAAGATGTGAAAATCTAGAATGTCTCGCTGTTTACAAAATGTCTTCAAATTTTTAATGCAAATACAACTGTAGCCAATTCTAGATATGACATCTCAAATGGTCTTAATTGCCTAGATGCATAAGCTATCACTTTACCATATTGCATTAATACACATCCCAAGCCCTAGTGTGAGCATCATTGTATAATGTAAATCTATATGTGCCTGTAGGAATAGCTAACACTGTTGCAGAAGTTAACCTGCGTTTTAATTCTTCAAAATTTTTTTGACACTCTATAGTCCACTTGAAAGGTACATTCTTTCTTAGTAATTTAGTCAAAGGGCTAATTAGTGAAAATCCATTAATAAATCTGTGATAGTATACAGCCAAACCCAAAAAACTATGTACTTCTGTAACATTTTTAGAAGTTTTCCAATTTATTATAGCCTCTATTTTCTTTAGATCTACCTTTATGCCTTAACCTGATACCACATGCCTGAGGAATACCATATGATCTAATCAGAATTCACATTTTCTTAATTTAGCATACAGTTACTTCTCCCTTAAAGTTTGCAGTACATTCCTTAAATGTTGTTCATGTTCCTCCTTATTGTTTGAATACACCAATATGTCATCAATAAATACTATCACAAACTTGTTTAGATATATTTGAAATGCTTCATTCTTTAATGCAATAAATGTAGCTGGAGCATTAGTCAACCTGAATGGCATCACTAAGAATTCATAATGGCTATACTTGGTTCAAAAAGTAGTATTTAGAACATCTACATATGTTACCCTTAGCTGATAATAGCCTAACATCAAATCAATCTTGGAAAATGCTTGGGCTCCTTGCAACTACTCAAACAAATCATCTATTATGGGCAATAGATATTTGTTCTTAACTGTCACTTTGTTTAGCTACTTGAAATCAATGCACAATCTTAAGGTTCCATTTTCTTTTCAACAAATAGCATTGGAGCTCCCTATGGTGACACACTAGGTCTAATATACCTTTTATAAAGTAATTCCTACAATTGGGTCTTCAGTTCTTTCAATTCAACTAGGGCCGTTCTATAGGGTGACATTGATATGGGTGATATCCTAGATATTAACTCAAAAGTGAATTCAATGTCTCTACCTGGTGGTAAGCTAGGTAGATCATCTGGAAAAACATCAAGAAATTCCCTCACTACTGGTATATTTTCAAGTAGACTATTAGTGGTCCTAGTGTCAGTCACATATGCCAAGTATGCCTCATATCCTCATCTAATCATTTTGAATGCTTTTACAACTGAAACTAAGCATGTAGGTGCAAGTTTTCTTTCACCTAAAAATACAACCCTTGGCTGGTCTAGAAATTCTAAAATTACTTCCTTAGTATAACAATTCACTATTGCATGATGTCTAGTTAATCAATCCATTCCCAGTATCATATCAAATTCATGCAGTGACATCAAAATCAGATCAATTTTTAATTCAGCTTTATCAATGCATATCAAATAATTACAACATACATTATTCACAACTACTTTTGTTCCCAGTAGAGTGCTCACATTTACATCAATTCCTAAGGGCTCATGCTTTTGATGCAATTTGGATGCCATATGTATTAATATAAATGAATGTATAGAACCAGAGTCAATCAATATACTAGTAACCATTTCTAGAGCATTAACTTCCGCTTGTTTAGTCATGGCAAATGCCTTACCCTATATAGGAGGTCTAGAACTCTATTCCTCATATCTTGTTACCCATTTACCTATTGCACTAATCATGCCTCTACCTTTGCCTCTATCCCATTAGTAGTGCTAACCTTGAATGTCTCAACTACAGTATTCTTTTTTTTTTTTTTAGTACTGCCTTCGGGTATGTAACATCTATACTGTCATAAAAATGAACTGCACCTACTTTCTCAGTCTATCATACCTTTTTTCTCTTTTTAGCTTAGGCCCATAAACTTTTTGTTTTTGGATTTCATATGGTTGTCTTACATGTTATGCTTGTGATACATATGCATATATATGTTGGAGCTATAGCTCTTAATGCAAATTGATCTCTGTGTAAATGATGTAATGCCTCATAAAAATGCATTTCAGCCAGCCTCTCTCCTTGATGCATGTATTTATATCACTTGACAATGTTCAACACATATGATTTACATGTTATAATGCTTTTATGATATGCAAGTTCCCTATGGAACATATGCATTGTTTATTGCAATGGTACTAAGTTGCACGTGTCTAGTTATATAGCACCTTATATATTTAAAATCCATATATCCTTATAACAAATTATCATGTATGGAACAAGAGTAAGAAAAGATCGTGATCACAGTGTGAGTAATTTTTTTTATATCTTATCATATTGCATAATTCAGCAGCTTGACAAATTTGTATTAAATCTTCAAACGTAATATTTTACATATGTTTATACCTCAAATATTGAGCCTAAATATTTCTAGTTATGAATTTAAGGTTGCTTTCACATATTACTACAAACTCACTATATTTATACATATGTATACATTAACTTTAAACACATATAATGTGCTCATGTGAAATGCAAAGTGAGAGAGAGAGTAAGGAGGCTCGACCGGTGACTTTTGACCAATTACATCTAATATGCAATTCAAAGTGAGCTATAATTTATTTATTTTTTTAACTAAAAAATAATGCAATTTGGTGAGTTACGATTTACAGAGAATAATCATCAAATGCTGTCTAAAGTACCAAGCAATATATAATAACAATTAACAAATAACAATTATAATCATCAGACATTTAATATTCCATTCCATTCCATTTATTAATTGCATGTAGATATAAATAATATTAAATCATATGAACACTGTCATTTTGCTTATGCTTTTTCTTTTTATTGTGACCAAGCTAAATGGACATTGTCACGGGTTTCCATGTGAAAATTTGCTAGCTAGCTTGATCATTTGCATCGTTTGCACATTTAATAGACCATATGCCTTTTTTTTTTTGCATTTGAACATTTGATTAGGTCATAGGCCTCTTCTTTTGCTTTACAATGTCATTTAGCTAGTCACATACCTTTTAATTCCATATGCATATGCATTTACAATAATTCATAGGTCAACCATTGCATTTGTATCATCTCTTGAATATCGATTCATCCATCACATTATGTAAAGTAGGCAAATACATTTAACACAATCATGCCACATACATGTCCATAAGTAGGCAAATAAATTTAACACAATTTTGTTACAAATATATCCACAAATTATTTATCTCATGTTCAAGAACAAATCATGGCAATCATATAATACACATAACCATAAGTAATTTTATAATTCATATAGCAAGCAATATTCATTATATAATAGAGAAATCATTTGATAATTAAACTCACATTTTGTTCGATATACAATTCCTAACTTATTCTTTATCTCCTCCCCGTAGGTCTCCAATTTGTTTTGAGCCCAATTGAAAGTATAATTATCAATTGATAGCTAGATAAACTTAATATAACATAATATGCATAAACTAATTAGGGTTTCTTCTATGGCAATGTGACCTTTATATATTATTAAACCCATAACTTTTTATATACTTATCAAAATTATATGATTCTTACTTTTAATTAAATTTGACATATAAGTTATAACATATTATAATTTTAGAGTTTTTGGAGCATTGTACGATTTTTTGTGCTATTTCAAAATGTGTTCGGTTTTCTTCTCTTAAGCAGTTTGAAGTCACCAAATTTAAAAATTCATAACTTATAACTTGTAGATTATCTTACAATGTAACTTTGAAAACACTTAGATAAGTCAAATTGGAAAATTTATCATGCTTACAACTTTTATCAGTTCTACCTCTAAATACCTCAAACAATAGGGAATATATGTCTGGTCTAGAACAGGGTGATAAATTGACCTGTCTTATTTTTTAAGGTCATAACTCACACAATATATAACATATTAAGGTGATATTTTCTCCAGCATGTACTTAAAACGTAACTCTAAAAGTTTCATATTTGAACATTTACCCAATTCTATCTATAAAAATCTCAAATTGGCCATAAATTTGCTAGACCCGCATGGGGTACTAACAAACAGCTTGAGCAAGATACAGTCATGATTCCCTTCACCATAACTCATCATCCATTAAGAATCTGATCTTGAAATTTAGTATACAACTAGATAACATATAGGGTACAACTTTTATGTTTTGAGCTACCTTAAATACAACCTATATTATATTCAAAACAAGTGAAAACAGTAGGTTACCCAACTAGGATTAATACACCAACCTGTCTAATTTTGATGCCCATATCTTTTTATGTACACCAAATCCCAAAAAAGGCTTCACTTAGCATAAATTTAAGATATAAATCTACAAGTTTCATATTTTGAGATTTTCCAAAATATGTCTCCATAGTCATGAAAATCGGGTTACAAGATATTGCTGTTTATAGATCCTAAGCATAACTCTAATCATGAGTAGTTTAATTAATAAGGATTGATCACCTATCAACAATAATCTTTTCAAGGTTAGTTTGCTGCAATTTGTAAAGTGAAATAAGAATAAAAGATGGCTTTTCTATGGTGGAAAGAAAGAAGATGAGAGAAGTAAAGAACAAGTGTGTAAAATGTTGTATCAAATGAATCATTTAGCTTGACCAACCGCCTTCCTTCTTTGTCTTTTCTTTTTTTTTTTTCCAATCCCTTTCTTCTTCTTCTTCTTCTTCTTCTTCTTCTTCTTCTTCTTCTTCTTCTTATTATTATTATTATTATTATTATTATTATTATTATTATTATTATTATTATTATTATTATTATTATTATCATCTAGACAATATCAAAAGCACAATCTAATCAAGCAGTCTAATTTAATTGAAACAACTATGTCAAATTTCATTCATTTTATTCAATTTTATTTATAATACCTTGTCATCCTTACTTAGATTATAAAATAAATATGTGTGACTAAGTACTATAATAACCTAACATGTAGTAGATATACCTCATGAAAATGTTTACACCAATAAATAAAATTTGACGTAGTTATTTTAATTAAATAGACTACTTGATTAAATTATACTTTTGGCATTGACTAAATACATGTAAATATGTAGAAAAAATAATTGTTGATAATAATAATAATAATAATAATAATAATAATAATAATAATAATAATAATAAAGAACAAAAAAAAAGGAAATGGTACAACTTAGTAAGTCGATTTACTTATAAAATGTTGCCTTTGTTTTTTATCCACCATTGGTTTATTCCTTTTCTTCTCTTTATTTCTTAAGCTTCTTCTTAAATCTCTACTAGAAATTGGGCCACTAGTAGGTTATTTGTTCTTTCCTTTGTTGTTAATAAGGATTTGTGTGTTGATGGATCATGGTTTATAGTAAGCAAGTGACCATATGATTATATACCACAGCTCTCAAATTCTATTTTCAAGGTAGTGATTTAATGTTTACTTTTCATTATTCTAGAGTCCCAATTTGAAGATGCTCCAAACATAAAACTTCTATATTTATGTCTTATGTTTATGTTTGTGCAAAGGGTTTTGCAAGATTTGGTATATAAGAAGTGAAATCACTAATTTTATGAATGGTCTTGGTTTGAACCCTAACAGGATAGCCTACGGTTTTGGTTCATTTTGAATATCATAGAGGCCGTATTTAAGTTAGCTCAAATATAAAAGTTGTACCTTTAAGCGTTTTCTAGTTGTATATCGAATTTCATGATCAGATCCATTGTGGATACTGAGTTATGGTAGAGGGAATCAAGACTGTTTCTTGCTTTGAGTTACCTGCATAGTACCCTGTACAGGTCCATCAAATTTATTGCCTATTTTGAGCTCCTTATATACCAAATTTGTACATTTTCAAGCATAAAAACTTTAGGAGAATTCTTAGCTAAATTTTGGTGAAAATAGCACCTTAATATGTTTTTGTATTTTGTAAGTTATTACCTTAAGAATCAAATTGGTCCGGTTGCCTTCCCGGTTCAAGACAAGTCATATGTTCTCTATTAGTTAAGGACATTAGAAGCAGAACTGGTAAAAGTTGTAACATAAAAAATGTTATATTTTGTCTTATCTATGTTCTTTTAAAGTTTTATAATAATATAATTTATACGTTGTAATATATGAATTTTTAAATTTGGTGACCTAAAACTGCCCAAGGGCAAAAAACATAACATAATTTGAAATTGCACCAAAAATTGTACAATGCTCCAAATGCTCTGAAATTTTAAATGTCATAATATTATATGTTAAATTTAATTAGAAATAAGAATCATAAAATTTGGACAAGTATAGAAAAAGTTACAAGCTGGTAAGTCCTTAAAGGTCACACTGCCATGTAGGAAAATTCTAATTAGTGGTCTAAACTATGCATATCAACTTGTTTAAGTTATATTAAGTTTATTTAACTATCAATTGATCAATTATAATTTCAGTTAGGCTCACAACAAATTGGTGACCCACAAAGTGTAAAGATTACACCATGCATATCACAAACACATCCACATCAGAAATTAAAATTTTGTAATCCCAAATCAATGGAACAACCTATGTAGTCTTAGCCAATTAACTAACCATAGAAGGTTTGAAGAAGATTACCTTTTTGTTAGAGCCTTTCGTCCTCTGTTTCACCCTATTGGGTTATCACAAACCACAGTAATTCTTGCTAGGATTACCTCTAATGAAAGTCCATGCGAAGGATGCAAAGTGGAAAACCTTTTGGTTATGAGTTTTTGACAATCTCTTATGCTAGCAAGAGAAGATGCAAGGGAGGAAAGGGAAAAAGAAACACTTTTGCTTTCTGGAGTGCAGCTTCTTCTAAATGTTAGAAAAGGGACTATTCATAGTCTTTGAGTAACCAGGGTTTGAAACTCTCGCTCAAAGAATCATAATCAGATTAGATTTCTCATTTTGACATCTATCTTAATCAGGACACACCTATCCCTGTTGGAAAATGTCCAAATTGGGCGTTCTCGATTGTGACATCTTATGTCCCGATCGGGAACAAGTGCAATAATGGTCTAATAGCGAATTCCAATCGGGGCATATATGTCCTGCCCGTGACCTTCGTCCCTGTCTAGACCATATTTTTCTCTCTCCGTTTGGATCCAATCCAATGGCATATTTCACTTCCTTTGCGCATCTTCAATGCATGTGACCTATTAGGTTCCCGACTATATTGCCACTCATATCAACACTTGATCTTAAGCAAGTCATGAGCAATATTTAGCAACACATCATGACCCCAATTGATAGGAAAGTTAGTAGTTTGACTATGAACTTTTCCATAGATAATATATGGGCAATTCATCCTTTCACCCTCATTATACCCCACTCGATTCAGAGCATAGTCTAAGTGTTAGCTCCCACAAGAATGACTACGTCACATCTAGTCCAAGTGATGTTAGTACTTGTCATTGAAACTTATTACTCAAAAAGATATGTCTTCGAAGACCTTCTTCAAGACAATCCTACTTTGGTAAAAGTTTCCCGAGTAATGATCCCAATAAGTGGCCATGCATATACTCTCCTTCTAATAGGAGCGATGAATCCTCTATTGGCTACCCAACTATCTTCGAATACTTCAAACTATACCCAATCGCCACCCTATGAGCGACCTTTCTAAGAGGCAACAAGGTTGGAGTCAAAGTATAGGATCAGAATCCAAGATAATCTTAAGCACCTCAAGTCTAAGGATATTTGCACCATTACTATGATGAGATTATCAATGACATATGTTTAGAATTCCCATATGATAATCTGATAATAGGTCTCTATATACTTGACTACTCTAGCAAGCATCCACATGTTAATTCTAAACATCTAATGCTTATAGCTTATGAAAACTACTGCTTGATTTGATCAAGGAGTATAACATGTGATTGTTTGTTTGGATCAATAATGTCCCATTTCATTAATCCTATGGCTAGGGATGGTTTAGATATAAATATAATTACACATGATAGGAGTCTCACTATCATGATCCCATCATGACTTCCTTTATGCTATATTTATATCATGGTCTTCATTATTTAATTTAAGATCCAATCAATTCATAATATAAATGAACATTAATATATGAAAATGCCTTTTATTCATACAAAATGAATTTGTACAACAAGTGCTAAAGGTGATTGCCTTTAGAGCACTTTTCTAACATAAGAAAGAGATAAAGAATAAATTAGGAATTTGATATCAAACAAAAGGTGAGTTTAATTATCAAATAATTTCTCTAGTACACGTGAATGTTGCATGGTATGTGCAATGTGATTTGACTTGTTGTATATGAATAATATGATTGCTATGGTGTTACCATGATATGAGATGATGAATAATTTGTGGCATGTGATTTTGTTAAATGTAATTGTCTACTTGTGAACATGTTTGTTACATGATTGTGTTAAATGTATTTGTCTACTTTACATAACAAGATGGATGAATTGATGTGCAAAAGTTGATACAAATGCAATGGTTGTATAACGATTGTTGCAAATGCATATACATATTGACTTAAAAAGGTGTTGTGACTAGCTAAATAACAATGCAAAGCAAAAGAAGAGGCCTATTGTTATACCCATTAACTAGGGTTAGTTGTATTGCATATATATATATATATGAGAGGTGTATTGGAGGTATATAAGGGTATACATGAAGTATATATAAGGTATATTTGTTAATTTTGGCATTGAAAAATAAAGAATAGTGGGAGAAGCACGATTCACGCTTGTGACAAGATGATTCATGACCGTGAACATCGTGCTTAAGGATAAGCATTAACTGTTTGAAACGGTTGCTACAGTAGACATTTATAACCGTGAAGGTTTTTGTTCATGACTATGAATGCACTAGTACATAAGCTTTTTACATAGTTTTATCTTCATTTTTCACCATTTTATCAACTCTCAAATCCCAAGAACTATCCATACACACCCAAGAACCCTAAGTGAGTGTTTCTCCATGGATTTTTGAGTGACCAAATACTAAAACCAAGAGAGAAACTAAGATTAAAGTGAAATTTGAAGGATTTTCTACAAAGAAGAAAAGTTAGACAAGACAAAAAGTGCAAGTAAGGGAGAGCTTTGTTTCTTTGCATGATCAAGAGTGTTTTCTACCATTAAGATGTAAGAAAACATGGTAACTCCATCTTTTTGCTATGATTATGAAGATGTATGAAGAGATTATGTATGTTGGGTGAAGAACCATGAAAGATGGGCTATGATGGAAGAAGGTGTTGAAGTTTTGGGCATATTTGTGTTCTTTCAAGTTGTGGGAAGTACGATACCATGAGATTGAGTTAGAAACATGCATAATAACCATAGTTGGCAAGCATGGGTTAGTTTTATATTTTTGCTATGTTTCCATAGAGATAGAATTTGATATATGGATGTGTTTGTAATAGGGAAATAAGGAGAAAAGGGAGGAGAACATCAAGGGGAGTAGAGTAGCTCCTTAATTTGGTTTTAGTCAAGCTCTTTCTAAAGGTTTGTACATATTTGCATTGTTATTTTCCTATAACATGAAAAATGCATGCAATTGTTGAGTTGTTTGTATTAATGGTGTTTAAGCATGCTTGTTTGATAAGTAAGGTAATATTATGAATTATGAAAGCATGAAATGGCATGTTCAAATGTTAAGGAAGTTAATTTGGGTATTTGTATATGTATAAAATGTTAAATGAGCATGAATATGATAAATGTGCTTAAAGTGTGAATTGTGTGCGTTGCTTGAGTTATGGAACTTGGTTGTGAACCTAAAATGCAATGAGTTGAATTATGTAAACTTGAGTATGCTTGTGTTAAATGTCTATGAATGATTGTTATATGCATTTAGGAGGTGTTTTAGAATTGGAATTTTGGCAAAATTTGGTCATAGGTATAAGTTAGGCCCTTTCATAACCAGCGTCACAATCAAGCTAAAAACTGTCATGACCATGAACATAGGTACAGACCCATTCATGGCCAGCCCAAAAATTCATGGTTGTGAAGGTTTTAAAATCATAAAAAATGAATTTTGTTTAAATGAGAAATGTTGGACATGCCTAAATGATAGAGTAGAATGTTATATCATTTGAGAACATGTTTATGAACCTAAATATGATATGTGAACGTGAGTATGCTATATGTAACATGATGGAAACATGAAAGGAATAGGATTAAAATGCGAAAATACAATGATATAAATATCCATTTCTCTACCTAATGACTACTTTAGGATAGATGGTGTACCATAAAAGGGATAAGTGATATGTATCGACAAGTCTATAAGTGAGGATTTTAACTCAGTCAAATGATAGAGTATGATACTCATTCAAACTATTTTTGGCTCGGACGAACCCTATTGATTTGAGATCTAGGCGAGTTGGGAAATTTTATCCTAGGTAAGAGCACTTCTACTTCACACTCCGTATCCAGCCAGTCCGGGAATGAGGCTTGAGCTATTTATTGCAAAAGAGAATTTAAGTATGATAGACTATTTTAAAAAGCTATATATTTAAATGAGAAATGAAACATGGCAATATTTTGAGACATGAACATGATCATTGCATGTAATTGATACGTCTTCTCTCTATTTTGCCTTTGCATTGGTTTATATGTTCATATGCTATGATATATTCATATGTAATGTACTTGTATGATTGCATGCGAATATTTTATTGCTTATGTGTACCACTAAGCTAGAGATAACTTAGAGTGAGTTTTCTCATACAGGATCAAGAGCTTATACACAATAAAATTTTTGAAGTTAATAAAGAGAACTATTAGTGCCCATATTAGGAGAAGACATTCATGACTTGATTTATGGATCTATGCTATCATATTTTGTATTTATATATAATCATGCATTTGGGAATAATGAATATGACTTGTATAATAGAAAATTTCATGGTTTATGTTTCTTGGACATGTATGAGGTCTTAGAGCCTCAAACCAAATATTTGTGTACATGATATGATATATATACATATGTGCTACAACAATATGAAAGGAAATATGTTTGTCTTAATTATATGAGGTGATGAATCTAATTTAATGGATATAAGAAAAGCACATATAATGGCATTATGCTTATGTAATGAGATTGTTCCTGTTATAAGGTTATATAATAGGCATAGTCCTGTTATATAAGTGGGGCAACATAGTTGGTTGGTATCAGAGCATAGGTTTAGGCATTTCTAGACCTAAGTAGAGAAAGGGTTGTCATGCGTACATGTAGATGTCTTTATGACTCTAATATGGGCTACTTCTCTATCAACTTATAGACTTATAGGAGATGTCTACAGAAGAATCCGACATAGCATGGCTAAGAGTCATAGTTCCCCTGAGACTAGGACTGCTTTCCATCCTAATGCAGCTAGTGTATAAAGGAATGATGTTGTACTTACATCCTTACAGCCTACAGATGAGTAGCCTGAACATGAGTATAATCTTTTCGTCCAATAGATGGCTGGTATTTTCAAAAAGATGGTGAGAGCTATACCACAGCTTGCTCCATCGCTACCCCCACTTAAGCCTAAATCTACTATTGAGAAGCTTCAAAAATATAGTGCTATAGACTTTTATGGCAAGAAAGATGATGACCTTACAATAGCAGAATACTAGATTGGGAAAATGGAGAGGATATTCAGAGAGTTATAAGTGGAGTTGGAAGATAAAGTAAGGTTTGCTACTTCCTTGCTTCAAGTGGAAGCTTATGAGTGGTGGAAGTCTATCCTTATGTAGCCAGATGTTAGAGAACCTATTACATGTAATTTCTTCATGACTGAGTTCTATGAGTAGTATATTCCTTTAATTTTCCTAGATGAGAAGAGGAAAGAGATACCTGAGAGAGTTTACAAGATTGAGTAGGCATACTCTTAATATGATTACAAAGGAAAGAGATAAATGTAGAAGATTTGAGTATGGCCTCAATTTAGAGGTTGGTGGTGTTGTTACCGCTCTGTAGCATACCAGCTTTGCAAAGTTGATTTCTTTAGTCTTTACCATGGAAAAGAGAAAGAGGAAGAAGACAGAAGAGACATCTAAGAAGCCAGTTATGCTTGAGACCCATTCTTTAAGTAAGGCCATTTCTTTTCGAACCGTTTAAAGAGTAGAGGCATAGGGAAGAGTTATTCACAACCACAAACAAGATCTTTTAGGAGAAGACAGCCATTTAAAGCCTCTTTAGCTGTGGCTAGTTCACAGACTCAGGCAAGAAAGGAAGCTACACCTACATGTGGGTCTTGTGGTAGGCCACATAGAGGAGAGTGTTGGTATGCCATGGGTGGGGGTGGATCAAAAGAGCACCTAAAGGGAGACTGTCTTTTACTAGTAGGTAGTGCTTCTAACTAGACTGCTAGGACCACTCTAACATAGACTAGGACATAGCCTTTTCAAGGATAGGGTTGACCTTGAGAGGCAGTTTCTAAGACAGTGAATTCACCGAGTTCCAATAGAGCACCTGCTAAAGCTTATGTGATCAAAGCCAATAGCTGGTATATTTTCTTTATATGGCTTTGATATTTGTGCACTCATAGATCCAGGTTCCATACATTCATACATTTGTACAAATATACATAATCAATATAATTTCACTAGAGGAGAATTAAAGTTTGAGATTGAAGTTATGAATCTATTAGGACACAGTGTGAGAGTGAGTAAGGTATTCTGAGATTGTCCTTTAATGGTACACAGGAAAGAATTTTATGTGGATTTGATTGAATTGCCTTTCCACGAATATGATGCTATTTTGGGTATGGATTAGTTCTCTTGACATGGGACAATGGTTGATTGTAAGTCTAAATTTGTGAAACTTAAGGCAACTAATCAAGAGGAAGTGATAGTGAAGAGTGAATTGTTTCCACAACATCCACATATCATAACTATGTTAAAAGTGAAAAGGATGATGAGGAAAGGATGCGAAGCTTATTTGGCACATGTTGTTGATACCGGAAAGGGAGGTCCATATCTTAAGGATAGTCCAATAGTTAATGAATTTCTAGATGTATTTCCGGAAGAATTACCAGGTTTACCTCCTAAGAGAGAGGTTGATTTTTCTATTGAGCTTCTAGCATACGATGCCTATATCCATGACATTATATAGGATGGCACCATTAGAAATTAAATAGCTTAAGGTGCCGTTGCAAGAGCTTCCTAATAAGGGTTTTAATAGACCGAGTGTGTCTCCATAAGGTGCTCCTATGTTATTTGTGAGAAAGAAAGATGGATCCTTGAGATTGTGCATCGATTATAGATAGTTGAATAAGGTGACTATTAAGAATAGGTATCCATTGACATGATCAATGATCTTTTTCATCAGCTTAAAGGTGCATGAGTGTTTTCCTAGATAGATTTAAGATTGGGTTATCACCAGTTGAGGGTGAAAATGGAGGATATAGCTAAGACAATGTTCAAGACTAGATATGGTTACTATGAGTTTTTTATTATGCCATTTGGGCTGACCAATGCTTCTGCAGCATTTATGGATCTTATTAATAGGATCTTCATGCCATATTTAGACCAGTTTGTAGTTGTCTTCATTGATGATGTTTTAGTTTATTCAAGAGATCTAATAGACCATGAAAAGCACTTGAGAATAGTGTTGTAAACACTAAGGGAACACCAGCTTTATGCCAAACTCTCGAAATGTGAGTTTTGGCTAAATGAAGTGACATTTCTAGGGCACATTATATCTATAGAAGGCATTAGAGTTGAACTTAGTAAGGTTGAAGCAATTGTGAACTGGAGGCTTCTATAGAATGTGATTGAGATTCAGAGTTTTCTTAGTCTGACAGGTTACTATAGAAGATTTGTTAAGGGTATTTCGATGATTGCCACTCCTTTGACAAGACTTTTGAAGAAAGATATTAAGTTTGAATGGACAGATAAGTGTCAAGCCAATTTTGATCGATTAAAGAGTATGCTTATATAGGCTCCTATATTGACATGGCTAATCCCTAATAAAGAATATGTTATTTATAGTGATGCATCTCGCAATGGATTGGGTTGTGTGTCGATGCAAGAAGGAAGGGTAGTTGCTTATGCTTTGAGATAGTTGAAGCCACATGAGAAGAACTATTTTACTCATGATTTGGATTTGGCAACCATAGTCTTTGTATTGAAGATTTGGTGTCATTACTTACATGGGGAAAAGTATTTCATTTATACTGATCACAAGAGTTTGAAGTATTTACCTACACAGAAGGAGTTGAATTTAAGACGAAGAAGGTGGCTTGAGTTGATCAAGGATTATAATTGCATGATTGACTACCATCTAGGTAAAGCTAATATGGTAGCAAATGCCTTGAGTAGAAAGACAATGGTGAAGTTGCACATCTGGCCTACTTTGGCTCTAGAGATTAAAGATGCACACAAGCAAGATGAAAAGTTAGTTGAATTGGCTAAGTTGGTGTCTTAGGGGGAGAGACTTGAGTTCACTATTGATCCAGATGGTGGATTGTACTATCGAGGTAGACTTTGTGTACCCGATGTTGAAGACCTTAGACAAAGAATTCTTAAGGAAGCCCTTGAGAGTAAATATGCTATGCATCCTAAAAGTAATTGGTGGCCAAAATTAAAGAACAGTTATTGGTGGCCAGGTATGAAAAAGGATATTATAGAGAATACCACCAGATGCTTGATTTGTCAGCAAGTGAAAACCGAGCATCAAGTACCTTTGGGTTCGCTATATCCAATCTCTATTCCGGAATGGAAATGGGAGCGGATTACCATGGTTTTATAACTAGATTGCCTTTGCCATCGAGTTGACATGATACCGTATAGGTAATTGTAGATAGATTTATGAAGTTGGCACATTTCTTGCTTGTCAAAAAAGATGATCCAATGAATTGATTAGCAGAAATTTATATTCATGAGATAGTGCGACTTTATGGTATGCCTATTTCTATTGTATCAAATAGAGATCCTTGGTTTACATCTCAGTTTTGGAAGAGTCTTCAAAGTGCTTTAGGCACTAATCTTCACTTTAGCACAGCTTTTCATCCTCAGACAGACAGTCAGTCTGAGAGAGTTATTCAGATTCTAGAAGATATGATAAGAGGTTGTGTTACTGAATTTGAAGGAAACAGGGACAAGTATCTTTCTTTGATGGAATTTTCTTATAATAACAGTTATCATTCTAGCATTCAGATGGCTCCATACAAGGCATTATATGGTAGGAAATGTCGAACACCATTATGTTGGATAGAGCTTACTGAAAGAAAGATAGTGGGACCAGATTTAGTGCGAGAAATAGAAGATAAAGTAAGGATTATTCGAGAAAAGTTTAAGACAACTATTGATAGACAAAAATCATATGCTCATCTTAAAAGATGAGATATTGAATATGAAGTGGGAGATAAAGTTTTTCTGAAAGTATTGCCTTAGAAGAGAGTCTTAAGATTTGGTATGAAAGGCAAGTTGAGCCCAAGGTTTATAGCTCCCTATGAGATTTTGGAAAGAGTCGGACCGGTTGGTTATAGACTCGCTCTACCTCTGGAGTTGAGTCAAATCCATAATGTGTTTCATGTTTCTATGTTAAGACGGTACCAATCAGATCCTTCTTATATCATATTAGTTAAAGATATACAAGTGAGTTAGGATTTGACATGTGAAGAGGAACCAATTTGTATTCTAGCTAGAGAGACTAAAGATCTTTGGAATAAATAGGTTCCACTAGTGAAAGTGTTATAGAGGAACCATGCAACCGAAGAAGCTACATGGGAAAGCGAATAAGTGATAAGAGCTTAATATCCCAGTTGTTCCACGACGACATAACAGGTATGTTTTGGGAACCAAACATTTTTAAGTGGGAGATAATTGTAATACCCATTAACTAGGGTTAATTGTATTGCATATATATGAGGGTATACATGAGGTATATGTAAGGTGTACTGGTTAATTTTGGCTTTAGTTTGAAGAGAGGGATGAAAGAAATGAAGAATAGTGATAAAAGCATGATTCATGCCTATGATAAGATGACTTATGGCCGTGAACATCATAGTCGAGGATAAACATTGACTATTTGATGCAATTGTACAGTGGACATTCATGACCGTGAAGGTTTTTGTTCATGACTGTGAAAGCATTGGTATATAAGCCCTTTACAAGGTTTTTTCTTCATTTTCCACCATTTTATCACCTCTCAAACCCCAATAATTGTCCATACACACCCAAGATGATGGGTTTTGAGCATGTATCACATACATATTATGCAGCGGAAAATAAAAATTTTCAAGACCTAAATCAAATGATTATACATATGCCAATTAAAACTAATTTAACCAAAGAAAATTCAGAATTTATACCTTTATAATTTCTTGATTTTCTTCAACTTCTCACCTTATTAATTTTTCAAAATCTAATATAGGATTGTCTCTAACAATATCCACGTGAAGATGAAAGGATGAAACCACTAGGGAGATGGCTTGAACATACCTCAAAGTGCTAGCAATGTTGTAGGTTCATATGAGAGGAAAATTAAACTCTTTAATTTTCTTGTTGTCTCTAAAAATTTTTCTTCTCCCAAAAATTTTTCCTTATCCATTTTCTGTCTTTTAGGGTCTTTTAGAACCAAAACAAAATCAGAAAAGTAGATCAAAATTGAAAGGAGAAGAATTTGAAGAGGCATGAATAGTGTAAAGGCCAATTGGGCATTTTATAGGTGATTGGCGTGCTGCTCCTAGGCCTGCTAGGCCACCGGTCCAAAGCAGGCCTATCAACCCCCCGAGTGATTTTTCTCTGCGATCTTATTGTGAACCAACCCAAAATAATTCTCTCATATTTTGGATCCCATCCAAAGCTATTTTACTCATTCTTTACATCTCTAATGTGTGTGACCCATTAGGTTCCCAATTATGTTGGCCACTTAAATTATCAAATAATTTAAGCAAATCATGAGCAGTATCTAGCAACACATCATGATCTCCAATTGACCGGAAAGTCAGTGGTTTGACTAAGAACCTTTCCATAGACAACAATATGTGCAATTCATCCTTTCACCATCCTATATCCCACTCAGTTCAGAGCATGGACTATGTGTCAGCTCCCGCTAAACTGACTACGTCACATCTAGCCCAAGTGATGTTAGATCTTGTCCTTGGGACTCACTACTCTATTAGACATGTCACTGAAAACCATCTTTAAGACATTTCCACTCTAGCTAGAGATTCCTGAGTAATGATCCTAACAAAAGGCCGTGAGTATACTCTCCCTCTATCAAGAGTGGTGAATCCTCTATTGGCTACCCAATTACCTTCGAATACCTCAAACTGTACCCAATCACCACCCTATGAGCGACCTCTATAAGGCAACAAGGAATGCAGTCAAAGCACAGAATCAGTATCCAAGATATCCTTGAGTACCCCAAGTCTAAGGATACAAGTGTTAGAGATGTGCCTAAAAGGCAATCGCCTTAAGCACTTAGTGTACACATTCATAAAGGCATTCTTTCATTATATTAGTATTCATTTGAATATGAATTGATATAGATCTTAAACTGATTAATGAAAGTCCATGATATGAAACATAGCATGAAGGAAATCATGATGGGATCATAATAATGAGATTCCTATCATGTGTAATTATGTTTGTATATAAATTATCCCTAGTCATAGGATTGACAAGATGGGACATTGTTGATCCGGATAGACTAGCACATGTTGTAACATTCTCGATCATCCATACATGCATTATCACATGCATTTTATTTGAATATATTTATTTTATAAATGTCTGTCACACGAAACACATGCATACGTAGAGATTTCGGCGTGAACGTATTCACGAGATAAACTTGACACGGGTCGGTTTAT